>JAOUZG010036681.1:2140047-2174263 GCA_026289955.1 Argiope argentata
ACTGGCTTCAATTATTTCTTCTTTCTCAAAATACATTAAAAATTAAAAACTCGCTATTAAATACTTTATATTGTTTGAGATTAAATTTATATCAGATAAAACAACGACACATCTTTCATTACCCGTTTTCCTAATCAGAAAGTTAAAAAAAATAATAACGCTTATTCACTCAATTAATATTAGCTAAAAATAAATCAGCCATTTTTTTTTCATCCGTCTGAAGATACCTTACAAAATTTTTACCAATATCCTCTTTATTCTTATCTTCTCTATGTAAGTGACGTAAAGGACTATGTATCTATTACAGGGTATGCTGGAAATTAAAGATAAGTCGAGCATTAGCTGAAGATAATGATTGCTAAGAAGGAATTAAAAATGATATAATGCAAGTCAAATAAAAATATAAAAAAACCCCTCATAGCAACCTAATTAATTAAGCAATTCAATTAAATCCCCCAATGCTCTCTGCCTTTCTCTTCCCTGCAAAGTTGTCCAATGAATGTTATCGTAGAGTTCGTCGGGGGGGAAAGACGAGTTGACTTTGGGGATTAGTAAATCAATTAAAAACATTTAATGCCTTTTAAAAGCTTTGAATTTTCTTCCTTTGAATTAAGTCATGCGTTAACTAATCGTAGCGGTTGGCGTAGCCTTAGACGCTGTTATTCATTTTATTCTGCTGTGAGAAGAAAGTGCGATAAGAATGTTAATTGGATAGTAATCCACAAATTGCATTTAGAAGTTTCAAAAGTTTCACTGTAGTATGGTTAGATTTTAGTGATAGTTAAAAAGTTATTGAAAATCAGTCGTTAATAATGATGGAACTCAACAGTATGAAGCTCAGATTAAGACTGTGTTTGCTAGTTAAAATTTAAAAGTCTTTAATTTATTACTGCATTGTGTTTTGAAGTGTATATACGTACAGGAGGTTGAATCAATAAATTATGAAATGATTATTAATGATATTTACTGCAAAGGAATTTTAATCAAAATCGATAATTCACTAAAATTTACACATTTTATATTTTTTTTAATTTTTATTAAATATTATTATTATTAATTGATTCCACGAAATATGGGAAGGCTATTTTAAAATCAACTTTCAAATCTTTTTTCAAAGAAAATGCAAAAAATTAAAGTGCATTGGTGAAAATATAAAACAAAAAAATTTTAATACTAGAGGGTGCAAGTGAGATTATGAGTTTCTGTTTGAGACTGAAATATTAAATATTTACAAATGATATTTAATATCTTTTGATAAATTAATAACAATTTAAAGATCTATTATTTTGTCAAAACTATAAACAACTCGGTTTTGGATATAACTTCTAATGCTTTTTACCATAACAAGAAAATTTTTAGTCAGAATGCGCTGTAGTAATGATTTTTAATATCGCAATGTATTT
Source organism: Argiope argentata (assembly GCA_026289955.1). Classification (NCBI taxonomy): domain Eukaryota; kingdom Metazoa; phylum Arthropoda; class Arachnida; order Araneae; family Araneidae; genus Argiope; species Argiope argentata. The sequence continues at coordinate 2,141,451 of JAOUZG010036681.1, forward strand.
CATATGTTAAAATTGCAATTGCATGAAAAGCACATTGGAGCTTTAATCCCTAATGCAGTTATTCAATTTAATATTTTCATTCCTACTATTAATTTACACTATCCCTATACATATTTATATATCCTATTCAAATTTTCAATCGTTAGTAAAATACTTTTTATTCATCCAATCAAATTCAAATACATTTTTTAAAACTTATAGTGGATGACATTCGATGTTAATACAGTCTTTTCAAGTATTAATTCATTAACTAAATGAAATTAATTTTTAATGCTTTAAACAGAGTTTTAGCAGTTTGTAATGAAAATTGAAATCAACAGACAATAATCGGTAAAATTCAAGGATTTCAGTATTTTTTTCGTGAAGGGAAAGAAAACGAGTTCAATTCTTGCTAAAGTCAATCATTTTTTGATAAATTATTTATATTGTAATTATTTTATAAAAAGTAACTAAAATACAAAAATTTCTTTGCTGACCTAAGTAGAAATTTACTTATTTTTTTTATCAAATTACTTTTTTCACATCAAATAAAGCAATGATTAGTTTTTTTTTGCCAAATAAATTTAGGTTTAACCTAGAATAAGTAGCAAGTTTTTAGATCTTTATTTCACAAGGCATGATCATTCTTTTTTTTTATGGGAATGGTATCTATTTTTCACAGCGTTCCATTTATTGATTGCAATATATAAGAAAAAATAAGTCTCTTTGATCGCATTAAAAAGTTATTATATTAATGTTATAATTATAAAGGATTAATTGTAAGAAAATTTTATATCTAATCAATATAATTACCGCATGTTCTACCAATTTTAGTTTTATCTGCTGTTTGAAAATTTTAACTGGTATTTCTTTACTTAAAAATCGAAATACAGTATAATGGCTCTCATTTTTAAATAATAGTTAACATAGTAAAGGTACACATTGTAAGTTACTGTCTATAGGTTTGTGATATTAAACATTTGTTACCATGACAACCATCATATGCATATGCATACATACTACTCGTTTGAATTATAGGCTTATCATTAAATTCAGATAGATCAATAAGTTAATCGCTGACATTAAGTTGGAATATTGCTGTCACGGGTTAGTGAGAATTCAGATACAAAATGGAATATTCGACGTCTTCTGCATCCGAAAACACGGAACTCATTTTCCGTCAGATTTGGAATTCGTATCGAATTGTGTGAAATCTTACCCAATTAACGTGATTGTAAATGCTCTGCTCAGTTGTAGTAATCTGGAAGGATAATTCATTAATTTACAGCTAAGCGCTTTAGTAATTAAAAGGCAAAGCTTGAGTTAATATTCGAATTAGCACAATCATAAATTGAACATTCCATTATTGGACTTCCCATTAGTATTTATTAGTATATATAGTATTATATAATTATTGTTTTATAAAACTTTTGGGCAATATGTTGGAATTATACATATTGGATATATTCAGTTCTTGATTCATGGGAATCAATTTGTAAACATAACCAGCCGAAATGTCTCCCTAATATTTTCTCGCATATTCTCTAGTAAATTGGCATACCAGAAAACGCCTTACATGACAAAGGCTCATTTTTTAAAAGTTTCTATGAAATACTGAATTTTCGAGAAACATTTATGGATGTCCGTTCTTCATAGAAATATTGCCGTGATTCTTGTATTTTCTAGAGCTATATTTATCTACAAATAATTTCTAAGATTGAGGATCATTAATCCGATATCCATTCGGCATCTATGGAGAATTTCTGTAATCTCTGTTCCTAACTGTGAGATTGACCACTCAGAGAAACATTATTAATAGATTTGGAACAATACAATAGCTTCTTTTACTATTCCTCTGGAATCATCAAACTTGTTTTTTTCGCTATCTTAACCGGCAAACAATTGTATTTTCCTTCTCAAAAGACAACGTTTCTCAGAGATATTGTCGAAATTCTTGATTTTTCTAGCGCTATATTTATTGCCAATTGATCACTTAAGCTGGGAATCATTGACTTGGTATGCATTCAGTATTCAATGAGAATTTTTATAAATCTCTATTCCTTACTTACTACTAACTATGCAAAGAAACATTATTACAGATTTATAACAATACAATACCTTTTTTTTTACTGTAATTCTGGAGTAGTAGTATTCAACCTACCTTTTTCGCTATTAAAACCGGATTTCTTCCTTTTTCGTCTCAAAAGACACCGAAATAATAATTATATAATGAAGTATAAAAACCATAATTAATAAAAAATGATAAAAAAAGTGAAATTTTTTTCATAGTTGAAAGAATCTCAGATAAATGCTTAAATGTTTATTACACACTTCTGGCTTATGTATGCACTTGAAAGAGGGCTTTAAGGAAAGCAAAAACATAAAAAAAACATTTTTCACATAAGAACCGTAGGTATAAGAAAGAACATTAACTAAGAATATTATTTTATCTCTGGTAAGAGTTAAAAGACTAATATATCTCAAACACATCCGAAAAATGAGCTTCAGTGATCGCATCTCTTTGAAACCGGAGTTCTTTTGTAACGAAACTAAGAACAAAAATTGAAACTGCTTAAATCTTCCAACTGTAGACCGACAATTCTTAAGGGCTTTAAAGAGAAACTGCAAACCCTGCTATTCGAGTAAAGGTCACGTTTTTCGCGTTCCATCATCTCTTTCGAAAGCAACTTGGAATTTTAATGCTCGTTTTCGCTCTAAGGTTGCGTGATCTTGTAGAATCGTTTGCTCTTGGCACGCGAGGGACCTGGACGCGTCTTACCAAAACATGCATCGCATTTGAAAACATTTTTATGCAATTAAAAATATCTACCTCACTGTGTTTTTCGAAAGTAAAAGACTTGGCAGATAATGAAGGGAGGAGTTGAGATGTATAAACATTTCCCTCTGGAATCATTGTTTTGTTACTAGAATGGATTTATAGATCCCTTGTTTGAACCCTTGTGTGTACTAAATAACCATTGACGATGAATGATAACGAAGAATTCAGGTGGGGGAAAAACAAAAAATGAAAGGGAAAAAAATCGTAATTTTATAGTCTTTTCCCCTTTTATTTCGATTGGCTAATTTTAAAAGTCTTTGTTACAAGAGGAGAGATAAGATGTATTTATAAAGGTTTGTACTTGTTCTTTAGGAGGAAAAAAAGTATTTTGATGTTCGAAAGTAGAAAAAAAATTCGAATCCTTTGGGAACACGTAGTAATTTTATTTGAAAGAATTTATAAAAATAAGAAAGTGTGAAAAAGATAAAAATATAAACTTCAATCAACAAATAAAAATTCAAACAGAACTCGCCATTTATTCTTATGATGGATTTCAAAAAGTATGTGAGTATTTCCTGATAAATTTTTAAATCCATATTTATGAGTCTGCAGTGATACAAATTAAAACCATTTCATAAATTAAACATAGAAATTTTTAAAATTACATTACCTTTTAACATATTAAAGTTAAAACTTAAACATTTATCGAAGAAGAAGCTGCTTTATTTAAGAAAATATTGATAAAGTAGCATTATTTTTGATTCAGTTTTAAAAGTGAATGTGAAGTTTAAATATAAAACTGAATTTAAATTTAAATACTTGAAAATAAAAGACGATTTTTTCTCGTTTTGAAGATAATTTGTAAAATGTGTTATCTATAGAATCCAATAACACCATACATTATTTTAAATTTCAAATATGGATTCAATTTATCATTCAATTAGCCGTACCCACACGGCGTTACCAGTGGCATAGCAGCCAAGAAGAACATTGCCAAACAAACGTAAAAACATGTTTAGAAAATATCAAAAATAGTTACAAAGCAATTATTTATAGCACACATTCAGAAATATTTAGACTGTTACAAAGGAAAAAAACAGGACATGTCCGTAGACAAATCACAGGCGATCATTTCGTGGTTGGATATCCTTTTTTCCCCAGCATAATGAGATTTGAATCACTGTTTAAAATCAGACAACGAAATGTATTGCATATGCATACCACAGCTTTTTCTATTTGCACATGCGCAGTTTGTAGTTTTCGTGGATGAGTTAAAATCGCAGTTCTAAAACTCCCCTTTTTATTTTGATACAATTTTAATGTACTAAAACCTTTCCTACTAAGTGCTCTACAAAATGGTATAAATATCTCCAATATCAGTTAACTATTTCTCGAGCTTTTGTGGTTCCAACATATGGTCACTTTCAGGACACTTCATTTTATACTATGTAGAGATATATAGAAATTTTTTGTTTAGACATCATAATCAATGACATTAGAAGAATAAAACACACTCAGGTTATATGGTTTTTCTATCTTCGTTAGTATTACTCGTTTAGGTAAATGAAACGAGACCTACAATATTATATTGTTTCATCGTATTGAACTAGGTAGTAGAAACACTACTCCATTGATAGAATACATCTTTGCCAAAATTAGGTTTCCAAAATGCCCTCTAAGAAATGTTTCCTTGGAATAATTTTACCCTCTTTCATTATGCCATTGACAACAGAATCTTATTCTATTTACCAACAAAAATTAACGAATTACACAAACTAAAACTGAATTTTTTAAAGAAAAAAACTTTAAAGAAATTCAGCAAAAATTTATTTTATTTATCTAATCTATACATAGTATAAAGTGAAAGCTTATGAAAACGTCTGTGTGTTTGAAAGAAAAAAAATACTCGAGAAATAGTTAACGGATATTGCAAATATTTATACCATTTTGTAGAGCATTTATTGGGGAAGGTTTTAGAGCATTAAAGTCATATCAAAATAAAAAAAAGGAGTTTTGAAACTGCGATTTTATTTTATCTGCGCATGTACCAAAACCTCAAACTGCATATGTGCAAATAGCAAAGAGTGTGGTAAGCTTATGCGGTACATTTCTTTGTGTACGTCTGATATTAAACAGTGATTCAAAAGTCATTATATTCCTCCCAAAAGGAAATTCAAGGAAATTCGTTTAGCGAATATCAGAGAAATAATGTTCACACTTAGGGAAGAAGATGAGCGAAATAACCGTCTTTCTTTAAATCGCAGTGCAACTGATTTGCGGAGACAGAATGAATCTCCTGAGGAGTAAAATAGTCGCTTGTGTTTTGTCTACTGACTTATCATATTTATACATTTGTAACAGTCTAAATATTTCTGAATTTGTGTTATAAAGGCTTGTTTCGTAACTATTTTTTTGGAAATTTCTAAATATATTTTTATGTTTGTTTGTTGTTGCGCAACATGCCCATGTATTATCGGAAGCACTTGCATGCCATGCCCATGTCATTCAACCGATATGACATGGACATGACATATACGTTCTTCTTGGATGCTATGCCACGGGTAATGCCGTGCATGTACTGCTAGTTTTAAGACAAAACACATTTAAAAGTTACATAATAAGCGTTAGCACTGCTGAAAAGTGAAACACACACACACACAAATAATTCTGAAATCTTTAAATAAAAGGGAACGTAAAACCCCTTTATTCTTATTCTTATTTAATGAAAGGTGGTAAAACTACCAAAAATATTAACAGTGGAGACTATTATCGATAATCGATAAATTTAAAACACATCTCTTGTTTATTTATAAATTTTTTTATCTTATGAAATTCTCTGATAAAAAAAGTTGTTAAGAAAATAAAAAATATGCAAGGTGCTTCTATTTTAAAACATTAATTAAACGTGATTCGCTTTTTAATTATGGATTATAATTAAGGATTTTCATCCAAGAGCATCTGCTAATTAGCTCATTTTTAATTATAGTGGCAAAGTTTTTTTCAAAAAAAAATTCTGCAACGTTAGGTATATTTTTAAAATAACTTATTCGAAAAATATTCCTGCGACCATCCGACGATCGGTTGGATAAGATGGCAATGCCGGAACAGGTAGTGCTCAAAGGAATTTGATTCAAAAAGATAACTATTGCGGTGTTTTAATTAAAGAGCCAATTATGATTCGGGAATAAATAAGATTTGGTCGACTGTAGAAAGGGGTACTTTCAATTAAAGAGTTCAGAGAATGCATATTCACTTGTATTTCTTAGCGTTGTCCTTTGAATTATGAGTGTTCTCGTAAATAGGTTTTAAAAATGCATACTGAAAAAGGAATTTCGATTTGCACATATTTTTTTAAAAATATTATTTGATTTTTGACTTTTGCTATCTTTAGTTTCTTTCCCCTTCGTTTGCAGTGTTTAAATATTATAATTTTTCCCATAAAAATATCTTTTAACCATTTAACATTGTGCTGGGATAGCCGGTAGGTAGGGCATTGGGTTCATATCCCTTGGGATGCGAGTTCGACCCAGCCAGCAGAAGACTCCAAGTGCGTGGTGACTAGCGCACGTATATATCTGTCATGGTCACAAAGTCCTCCATTAAAGAGGAATACCACTGGGGGTACTGAGAGGAGGATCATTCTCTGTTCCAGAACTAAATTACGATCTGTGGATGAATGAATGAAATGCAGGAATGAAGCCCGCGGAGTAAAAAGGGTTTGTGACGTGAGTGAGCTAGAAGTCAGACTTCTGTCCTCGGTAGCTCAGGGGTCCAGAAGCTAAATAACGTTTCTAATAACTATAGAAATGTTTGATAGATACTATACTTGGGGACAAGGTGACAATTTTTGAGAATTTAAATTCCTATCTTTTTCCGATCTGGTTCTTTGAATTAAGTTTTATGAAAATAAAGTTGATTAACCTGCACTTCCGTGCTCTGTGGAGGGTTGCTTTGCGGCGGTTCATCGTTATATCCAAATGGCTTCGGCCAGGACGGAGTATACCTATGCCATACCCTCAGGAGCTCCACCAGGGGGAACCTCGTAATTGAGGATGAGATGCTTCCGGTATGGTGGTTGAACCTCTTCAACCTGATGGTTACACTAATAGTTGGGGTTAGACTCCTTCCATCGATGACGGGACATACTTCCCTCGGGGAGGGTTGTACAGTGGCCGGTGATAATTAGGACTCAACCACAGTTTCCGCTAATTGCTATTGCGGCGGTCCTGTCATTCAGTTACTATGGGTAATCCGTGTGCCTTCATGGCGGGTCGGAGAATTTGTTCTATGACTTACCCTCAGGAGCTACTGCGCCCCTCCTTCCGTAGTAAAGCAGAACACGAGAACAACCATTTAATATTAAATAAAATGTAACGTAAAACGAATGATGAATTAAATACTTAAATGATGAGGATGAATTATTACCCGAGTATTGCCATTTCTTTTAACAGTTTATTTTAATTCTGAAAAGCATAAATATCTTTTGTTTATTTTAGATTTGATAGGAAGCCAACGTGTGCGGAAAGTTAACTTTATACTTTCGTAGTAGAAGATTAGACTGTATGGATGTCTGATTTTCTGTTAAAAATATCTCATTTGCTGCGGATGAACTACCGAAAATTGAATCTGAGGATTTTCAGAGGACATGGGCTTAAATCTGAGATTCTTTTAGAATAAATATTTAAAACTAAGAAATTAGTTGCTTTAGTTTATTCTGCATAAACAACCCCCTGGGAGGTGCAACTCGAAATGAACGAGATGTTTCCGGCATGGTGGTTGAATTCACCACCCTGTTGGGTACGCTAATAGGTGGAGGTAGGCTCCTCCCATTGATGACTGGGCGTACTTTCTACAGGAAGGGCTGTATCGTGACCGGTGATGGCCATTAGGATTCAATCATAGTTCCCTCCAGTGTTGCTGTTGCGGCGGTTCGGTTTTCAGCCCTAGTGGTTTAAATCCGTGTGCCTTCGGTCGGGTCGGTGAGTCTGGTATGACTTACTCTAGCTAACCATTTTTTGAATAATGACAGCTTGGAGCTCAAAACAGAGAATACACTTCATAACTTAACCCTCTAATTCATGGGACAAAGACATGCCATATTTTAGCAGGTTAGATAACTGGTGAGCTATTTTTTTTAAAATAGTTTGAACCTTTTATACGTTGTGATTGGACAAACCCAGTTTATCAGTAATTGCTCCAAAATACTAGTGAATTTCTAAACTTTAAAAGCTAAGAAAAGGATGGAAACGAAATGAAAAGTTGTTTATAACAAAAAGTTAAAAAGAATTTCGATTTATAATATTAAATATTCCGTGTATGATTAAATGCAAGGCTTTTTACCATTATAAATTTTTTTTATTTCTGAATTTACCACATAATTATATAGTAGTGATAATACGCACACAAAAAGTTTATTTAATATCATTACAAGTCAAGTATATATATTGCGTTGTGTTGTGACTAATGACATTTGCCTGGGCAAGCCTCCGCTGATACGACAAGCAGATTTTAAGCCTAAAAAATGCGTCTCTTCGTGTTACAAGTAGCGCCATCTACGGACAAGAATACGACTTAGCTACACACACGACACAACCCTTTTTAGGGGGCGGACTTAATTCATGCAAATTCATTCACTCATCTCAGATCGTAATTCATGCAAATTCATTCATACAGTCAGAAGTGATCGTAACAGAGAACGATCACCTCTGACCCAGTACCTTCAGTGATATTACTTCTCGATATGGAGGACTTTAAACTCGATATATTGGAGTATATATAAATCCTACAGTTAAAATATTCCATAATAAGCATCAAATATTTTTTTAATGAATTAAAATTAAAGAAAACAATACTTCGGATATAAAATTAATTTATTTAAGAATCATATTTGTTTGAACATTAAACTAAATTGGTGAAGATTTCTTGTAAGAATACGTTCGAAGTTATTGAAATAAAAATTAACATTTTGATTGATTTTTAATCAAAAGTATAAATGGAATTTTAAAATATCCCTGTGTTTTTTTATGTGAATATATACTAACCAAAAAGTAATTATGTGCCAAATTTGCCAGTTCTTTGCCCAATAGTCAGGCTTGTAGAGCTATACCTTTGGAACATGTTTGAATCGTACATATCGCTTGACCTAATATATGGATAGTACATGATCCAGTAAACATTCTGCGGCTATAACATACAGAATTTTATATTTGCGCAGTAAGTAAGAATCTAAAAAAAGATGGTAAAGTTCCATTTCTTCAAAAAAATATTATTCTGTTTTAACCAAAAGAATGTCGCACATTAAAATTCATACCCTGTAATATCGTCACATAAGCGTGAGTGACTTAATCCCCCGTCCCATCGATAACATTCCAACCATCAATTACCCCTTTTTTCCATCCCCTTAACTATTTTTTATGTTAAAATTCAGAGGAAAAAAGGATGGGGGGGATAAAAAAAATCTTCGTCGCTTAATGACCCAGTCATAATTAATGATAAAATTTCGCTCCAATATCTGAGCAACTTGGTCCTCATTACCGAGGGTAAGGGGGGGGGGGGAAGGTCACTGAATCATTCATGAGAAACTAACTAAAAGTATCACGTGATCGGCTTGTAGGGTCATAGCGCCATCACGTTTTATGAGCGCCCTCTCTCAATGAAGTATAGCAACCTTTTAAGTTTTTCAAGCGAAAAATTTCTTTTGGTTCGAGAAAAAAATGTCAGCATGGTAAATGCATCTTTTTGCATGCCTTTTCTTTAATCGGAAGATTGAAATCGTTTGGAAATAAGCGACGATTAAATTTCCATAAAACCTGAGGATACTTTATTGCATTGGGTATTCTATAGATTTTTAAATTTTCATATAGTTTAATTTATCAATTCTAATTTTACATTTCAAAAGAACTCCAAAACTCATAATCTTGAAACGTAGTCAGATGACGTGTACAACGCCTGATCTGGTAATTGGTCTCCACCCTTTCCTACCATGCCAGTGGGCAGACATTTGACCTTACCGAATATAATGCTCACCACACATTAGTTTTTTGATGGCAATAGGTACGAACTTTTCATTTCGGGTTGTTTATAGAAGCTACGGTCTTATTAAAAACCACTGAGGTCGATCAAATTTTGAAAAATAAATTTCATTTTCTTCAATATGGAAAGGCAGAAAATATGGAAATTTATGACTAATATCTCAGGGAGTTTCATGGTAAAGCGAAAGTAGTTTAGTTGAATCAAACTTTTTCCTTTTAATGTATTTGATAATAAAATTTGATACTGACAAACAAATTTAGTGAAGAAACAATACCTCAAATGATCTACATTTTGCTTGTTTTGAATTACTAATTTCACAGACACAATGTTGAGCGTACTTCATAAAGAATTCGATACAAAATTTTAATTTTTAGTGTAAAAACCACTAATAGAACATAATTTTCTTAAGCAATTTCTTAAGCAAGTTATCGCATTTGCAAATAGATACAATTCCACATTTTTTTTTCCTGGGGAGGTTTAAAATGTGCATACTCATAAAAACGAACAGGAATTTTCAATGCACGCATTGCTTTTTCTACACGTCGTATACTGTGAAATAACAATTAATAAAATATATGGTCATATAAAATGATGATTCTGTGAATGAAAATTAATGATTGGGACAATCAAAGATAGAAAGCAGTTTCATAAATAAATTAGTTACATTTTAAACTGGAAAGGTCACATTTTGAAAACAAAGCCCTATACCTTGTTTTTATTGAACGTTTAGGAATTCTCGTGCACCACTAATTATCACAAGGGGTTCACAGATGTAGACAACACATCACAGAAAGGCATAACGTACACACGGATCACATACGCTTGCACAGCCCCTTTTTACAGGGGTATATTCAAACATATCACAGATAGAACAGATGAAGAATAACCAAGGCTGGACCCCGGACTCCCAGAACGCGGGGAAGACGTCGGTACCATATCTATTTTGAATGAGACTTTTAAAAAAAATAACAACCATCAAAACAATAGCAATATCATACTTTAACGGAGACTAATTTATTCTATTTATATCCTTCATTATTGTTCGATAACTTATTACATGTTCAACAAAGAGTTTATTTATTATTATTATTTAAAAAAAATGTCTTTATTAATATTACAAAGCAAATTTTGTTAAATATCGCAGAGCAGGTATCGTTTAAAACTGGAATTAATTGCAGAAAAGTATAAAAATAAGCTCATCAACAAAAGTACTATACCAATATTGAAAAGAATATCCGAAGAATATCTTATTCTAAGATACAATATTAGAATAGAATTAGAATCTTAACGATGATTCAAAGTGCCTATTTAAATATGCTTACTCCTAATTACAGGTCACAGAATGTAGACAAGGCTGTGTTTAATAATTAACTGCAAATAGTTTACATCCATACTTCGCCAAACGAGCCGATAATTCAATGAATCGAAGTGGGCTGATTAAAAGTGCTTATTTGCAATTCCATGATATAGAAAACGAGGTACAAGCATCGTCTCTGTTTACGTGTCATAATTAGTTGTTTCAAATCGATACTTTATTCAATAAAACGTTCCAATCTGGCTGAGTTGTGAATCGATGTAATAAGAACGTCCTTGTACGACTACAGGACCAGCGAAACCACCTATTCAATAGGTCTGGCAGGGCGCCTTGAATGACAGAACGCCTCACTTCCGGCACACCGGAAATGGGAAAGAAATTCTTCCGGAAACGATTGCGACATTCCAATTTCCCGCTTCGAATGGCAGCGAAACTACTTCGCAAAAGCCCGGAAGAATTGAAATTGTCTCGACAAGATTTGTTGATTGAATTAATAGTCGCCCGAACGCCGTGGCGCCATCTAGTGAGCGCTGCCGTTGTCAGCCGCAGGAGTTCCGCCGACTTGTCATAAGCTGTCAAGGAAGCAGAGTTTCTACCTGCTGTAACCATGGCAACCTGCTGAGAACCGGATGATTCCCTGGGGCGAAATAGAAACTTAACTAGAAAGCAATCCTTCCGACAGAGTGTCCTGACTACCGCCATAAAAATCCATTATCTCAAAACTCGGGAACAGAAAAAGAAAAGAAAGAAGAAGAAAAAAGATTACAAACAAACAAAGACAAAAAACAATCTTCCATGGTCAAATACCAATAAAATCATTGGATGCATTTCTTCGTAAGTAGAAAGCGAAGATTAAAAGTTGCGCTGCAACAGTGCCAAGAAAATTTAAAATCGATTGTCACATTTCCCATTTTCTAAATTGCCCCAAGAACTATTCTGTATCTCAAGTGTTTATTAGAAATCGAAATCTGCTTGCTTAAGATACATTGATTACTGATTGAACATTGAAATTTTATTCTGAAAGAATACAAACACAATTTTCGAAATTTGTATCTAGAATTTTCTGCTGAATGATTCAAAAAGTAATACAGTGATTTTTTTTTTTTCGTTTCATAAAATCTAAAGAATTTAACTTTCTTCAATAATCTTCCCTTCTTTCTTAGATAAACAGAAGATTTCTTGCACAAATATATTTGTGGTAAGATTAAAATAAAGAAAAGAAAAGAAAACCAATGACAGAATCATAAAGTTGTTAACTATCAATACTTTAAAACAAGAATCAATGATTAATTTTAAAAAAGTGGAACAATTGGTTGTAATCATAATAATAGATTGTTAGTCAAAAATTTAAAACTGATGGCTATTGAAAAATTGTATGTAAGAATAATATATTCATTGGCTTTAAAGTTTCATTTAGGATTTTATTTATGATCCAAACTAAATAAAATAATGATTTAAAAAATTAAAAAAAAATATCGAAAGAAAAAGAATGCTATTTTTCAGCACATTGTGCAACTAAATGTTAAAGGACATGCACAATTAATTTTGTTACTTGATAATTATCTTTTTTGATTTGATTTTGTGAATTAACTCACCTATAAAGATGACGTTGCATATTTGTTTTACTCTATCGAAAATGTTATTTAGAGGAATTTAGTTATTTAGCACAATCTGTTATAGTTATTCATTAAAAGCATTCCTTTATTAAGTGGACCATATGGATTAAAACAATAATAAACACAAACACTAGAAAAAGTAGTTTAAATGTTTTATTTAAAAAAATATCTACCACCGTTTATGAAATCCGTTATTTTGTGAAAAAGTATGCTATTCTATAAAATAATTCCTTTTACATAAGATCGATTATAATTTACCATTTATTTCACTAAATGGTTGAAATATTTCACAGGTTATTCTAATAAAACAACGTATTTCAAATTTAACCTTAGAAAATACAACAAAAGATTTTTCAAAACTTACTACTCCAATCTTCAGACCATGAATTTTGCCCTCGTAATATTTTTTACAACATGCAAGCTTTAAAAAAAAGAAATAGAGAAAACTATTTTCGGAAATCCAAATATCTATAAACCGATTTACCATTTGATTGATTATTTATTCACGCGTGTATAACTCAAACTCTTCTATAGCTTTTAAAAATATCATTTGGTTGAAAATCAATATTCTTTTTTTTTTTTTAAAGCGAAGAAACTCAATCGTGCATGTGGCGGTTAAAGTTAAAGAATCTGGTGAAATAGAAGGTTCTGAGAAATTCATTTCCAACAAAGTATAATAATGTTTCAAAAAATGATAATATACTTCTATTTTGAAGAAGAAATAAAAGTTTCAAATACTGTTTTGAAAATTTATATCGAATAACTATTTACTAAACATTGATGATGACATATTTCCGAAGCTATAAAAATTCTCCTTTATAATATTTTTTCTGTGCTCAAAAATAATAATCGTCTGAGCTTATTGCAAATTAAAATTTAAGCTTTTTTGAAGAAATAGAATTATTTATTAATGTGGAATAATTACATTATCGTTAATGAGCTTATTTTAAAATTATTTTTATACAGTATAAATTTGCTGCACTCAATAAAGAAAGATACACAAGATTGTGCAGAATATTTATTATTCCACTTTTTGTTGCAGATTTATTCTTTTATGGAAACACTTCAAGATTTATTTTAAAGAGATTTATGGATTTTATTTCCAAAACAATAAAATGTTTGCATACGATATAATTAATTTTCAAAAATACATTTTTTAATAATAAAAAAACAAATTTATAATTTAATAATTTAAAAATTTAAAAATTTTTAAACTTAAGATTTATTGTAACACCAATTCTCTATTAAGTGTATTTAATAAAGAGAAAATATTTTAGTAAATCATTGATAAATGTATAATTACATTCTGAAAATATAAAAGTAATTCATTATCTTTGGAAACATACAAATGTTCAAAACTTCAGAAATCTAGTACATTAAAAAGTGAGTAAAAAATTGATTACCAAATTCCAACTTTACAAAATAAAAAATGTCGAATTAAATAAAAGACTAACACGAGCAAATAATGAACTTTTAAGGAAATTTCTTTATAAAATATTTTGATAGTATTTATTAAAAAAATCCTCAAAAGTTTGTTCATTTTCATGAACATGATTTAACTTTACCTATTTTAAAAAGTTTCTCAATTATAATTCAACAACATGAGATACGAACAGATTGTTTTAAAATTAATTATTTCTCCGAAATTCGGAGCTTAGTTGTTTAGGAAAAGCCGTACTATATAAAATTAAGGAAGAAAAACAAATCTCGGAAAGCCTAATGGAAAGTTTTTGTAGATAAACAATTTGCTTCGTTGGGTCATCCCAGGGGTCCCAGAAAAAGTGGGCTAGCATTTCTAATTGATTGACAGACTGTCAGATAAAGGTATCTCTGGAATTTAAGGAAAAGGCAAAGGAGGATAATAGATGCCAAGAAAACCATTTTGGAATAAATAGAGAAGTTAATCTTTGAACAATTAATTCTGAAAAGCTTTGGAATGAGAAAAAAAAATTCAAGAAAAAAATACTACTTTTTTTTTAAAGGGGAAAGGTTTCAGATTGGTTTCTTCCCTACTAGTTAAAAAAAAATTTCTTTCGCTTTTTTCGTTTTCCTTTATTTATTTTTGTATTTTAAGGATAATAATTAATTATATGTTTTTTTTCTTGATTTAAATATAGTATAAAATTAAACTCAAGTTTTGGCAATTATGAAATAAATTTGATTTAATGGATAAGTTTAAATCCTTTAAAAATAATTATAAGACGTAAAAATATTTACATTAAGCATTAACTAAACTAAAAATAAAAATGAATTAAATAAAATTATAGAAACAAATTAAAGTTTTAATTAAGAACGTAAAAACTGCTGGATGACATACAAATATTGGCATTTTAAAAATAATTATTTTAAAGAAATTGAAATGATTAATAGTATGAAAATAATTTTTATACCTTATATAAAATAATAAAAAATAATAATTCATTTAATTTTCATTTTACTTATATAATTATATGATAAAAGTTGTTGTTCTAAAATGGCAAAAAATCAATTAATAAAACCTGAAAAAAATAACAAGGGAATAATCCTTACCAGTAAAAATATTACACATCAAATGTTACAATGAGTTGTATCAATTTTTAAGAATGCTTTAGAATAAATACTACAATCCATTAATTCAACAATTGGCAAACGATCTTTTAAAATAGCAAATATTGTCAGACGATATTACTGAAAATGTTTATTTTAAGTAAAAATAATTGTTTATCAATATTCTTAAATATATTTATATTATAACGATCATAATCATGAATAAAAATTAGTAATTCTTTTGTTGTAAAAATAACATCATTTTTTCTGTAATTTTTATCATTTTATTTCCCAATGGCAACTCAATTGGATATCGCAATTCAAATCTCATCAAATCTCAATGGCAGAAGGAAGAAAAAATATCGGAAAATCCAAGATTTCCTTCAATACAAATTTCAATCCGAATAATCTGGAATTTCCCATGCCTGCCACTTCTCCCGAAAACAAAATAAGACATTACCGAATCGCACTCGAATTCGTCGCTGATTCCGTTATGCAGATGAATCACTCTAGCTGGCAATTCGTTGTGGCACGCTGCGAACAAAGTGTTCGTCCATCGATTTTTGTCTTCTGACAGGAACACATCGGTTTAGATTATGAATAACGACGTCTCTCTTTTCCACATTCTCTTCTCCGAAAAAGAAAAGAAGTGAAGAGAGAGGAGAACAATAATAATAACAAAAAAAGAAAGAAAAGAAATTTTCTGCTTGGAATGTTTTGATTTTTGGTTCTGGCGCCATTTGATGAAAGAACATGCAAAAGCAAAAATAAGGTGTTGGGGGAAAAAGGAAAATTTTTGATACCCTCCGTTCTTTAATTTTATTCCTTTTTTTATGTGTATGAAAAAGTTTTCCGGCACTCTAAGAAAAGTATGTCAGTGGAGTTTGGTTTATGTAAAGAAAAAAAATGGAAGGATTTTAAGGCGGAAGTAAACAAGTAAATTCGCTATAAAATATACGATGGAATTATTCTGAGCAATAAGAGATATTAAATATTTCATTGTTCTCTAATTTTTGCTTTGTTAAAAGAATAAAAAGGAAATACTAGTCAGTTTGTTTTGTGTTGCCATTTTTTTAGAAATTTACTCTAGGAATTAGGTATTGTAATTTTAACTTATAAAAATAATCTTGAAGAATTTCATAACCAATAATTAAAATGATATATTAAGAATATTTTTAATTTGAATTGGAGAAAATATCTTCAAGCAGTTTTATTTTAATTTAATTAATTTTAAACAGAAATTAAATTGAGCTTTAAAAACTTAATCTGAAAATTCATCTAAAATTATTTTTTACTAATATTTTTCAAAGTTGTTCATATACATTTAAACAAAATTATTTAAATTAAAATTCTTGAAATATAAATTTCTGAAACATGAGAAAAATTCCTATTTAAAAATAATAATGTGATAAATAATTTAATTTATTTTTACAATATAAATTATTTTATATCCCTTCAAAGAATCTTAAAGTATTCTATGTTTTAAAATAGTTTACTTATAAGATTTTAAACATATATTTATTGTACATATTTGTATAATATTATCATCATTATACAAATATGTACATTATTATTATTATCATATTGTACATATTTCCTAATTATCAGAACATATTCTAAAAATTTATCAATAACTTTTTTTCATGTCTAAGAAAGGACGGTTAATTTGAAATTTATGTAACAAAATAATAATTAATCATATTATAATATTTCGTCATATGATTTTTTATTCATGGTGATTATATTTCATAATTATTAGAACATATTTTAACATTTTTATTTATAATTCCTCTTTTTCATGTTAAAAAAAATTATAAATTTGAAATGTATCTAACATTATAATAAATTTTAATATATTATTTCTTTGCATTATCTTTCAACCGTGCAATTTAAATAAGATTCATACTAGAATGTATAAAACATTACATTACCAAGAGATTCATTAATTTAATTTAAAGGCATACTAATTAATCTGTACGATTTTTAATCAAGTTGAAAGGGAATTCTGAATATATGAGTAACTCTTCAATTTAAAATAGTCTCCATTACTTAATTTAATTACATAAAAAGTGTTTGAAAAATACTTTTATTGGTACGTTAAAAATCTTATTTAAACTATTTCCAATTTTATAATCCTATCTCTATTAATAAATACTTATAATTCGTTAGTATAAATATTACGGAATCTTGAAAAATATTTCAATTTCACAAATTTATTTCCAGATGGAGCCACTGATACGGAATCGAAATTTAATTTAATCATTTTATTTTTTGATAATTAAATACAAAAAAAATATTGAAAAACCGTATTATCATTGGGAAAACAAAAAAAGTAAGAAATTTTAAAACTCTATCATATCAGGAGATTACTATAAATATTACGGAATCTTGAAAATATTTCATTTTCTTAAATTTATTTCCAGATGGAGCCACTGATACGGAATCGAAATTTAATTAAATCATTTTATTTTTTTTAATAATTAAATACAAAAAATATTGAAAAAAGTGTATTAGCATTGGGAATACTGAAAAGTAAGAAATTTTAAAAACTCTATCATATCAGGAGAAGAGTGAAATATTAATTATAGAATTCAATTTTAGAAACAACATATTAGTTATTCAACTAAAATTGTATATAAAAAAGTAACTCTTTATTGTTTATACTGCTTTAAAGCTTGTATTTTCTAATGTTTTAAAATTTAAACGAGATGTTATACGTGCCGAGCTAAACAGAACTCTAAAAGCTTTTACTTTCAGCTAACAGCATCAAAGGTTTGTCTTCGCTAACGAACTGAAAGCATGCCCACTGAGTTTCATCCCCTTCTTTAGTTTGAGTGGACTTTAGAGAAGAATGTAACAACCTTTAAACAAACCTCGAAAATTTCCCTTTGTTGTCCTTTGAGCAAAATTTTCCTGGCGTGCTCTCTCTATGCTCAAATTAAGTGCACTTAATTCGCCGCTTTCAGTTTTGTCCTGGACACTTTTAAACGAGACGAGCAAAGTGCCGACGGCACTGAAAGACGCGAATTAAATGAGAAAAATGAGCCCCAGAAAGTAAACTAACAATAAACTTTTCCCGAGCTCGTGAGAGTTTCCCCAAAACTTGGAATGCCTCACATTACACAATCATTTTTCCACTTTTTTCCTTTGCACAGGTGCTTAGATCCGGTGGGTTAATTTTTTTTTATCTTCTTCAAAATTCCCCTTTTGTTCACTGAAGCCTTAATCGATCGATTTTGGTCGAAAAAAAATTTTTTTTTTCATCCAGTAATGCATTTGCCGATGAGGGTTTGCTCCTGTTGCCACACTACTTTGAGAAATTATATCCTTAAAATCGTTTTCTGGGTTAAGATCGAAATTCAACTCCAAGCAGCAAGGAGTTGCGGTTTCGTGAGGGTTCCCACCTGTTTGTTCCCAGGGCCAGACCGATGGAAGGTAAGGGGTGTGGGCGGAACGTTCCAGCGTTCCTTGTGTGCTATGGAATGTGTATTCATCATTGAATGGATTTGTTTCCGCACGCTCGTTCGCTTTAAAATGCAAACCGGGATTGAGAAATCTTAATTAATTGTTTTTGAAGGCAGAAGGAATGTCCTTTGAGGATATAATGCTCTAACCCTATCCTTTATTTTGAGGGAGGAAAGGGCAGTGAGGGTTCTTATTTATTTTTTTAGTTTCTTTTTGTGATATAAAGGGAAAGTGAAATTTTATACTTTAAATATTTAAAACAACGATGATGAAAAAAAAGCAATTATTTAATCCATGTCATAGACGAAACTCCTCTAGCATTGGAACTTTTTTTCAATTCCTACTATTAGTTCACACTCTCGCCATATATATCTAGTCTAAATTCTCACTCTTTAATAAAATACTTTTTATTCATCCAATAAAGTTCAAATGCATGTAGTAGTTGTAGTGGATAACACTTGATGTGAATATAGTTTTTTTCAAATATTAATTCATTAATTTGGTTAATTAATTCTAATACATTAGATATAGTTTTGGCAGTTTGTAATGCCAACTGAAATCAAAAGGCAAAGGCTCAATCGGTAAAATGCAAGGATTTCAGTACTTTTTTGCGTGAAGGTGAAGAATGCGAGTTCTATTTTTGCAAAAATCAATAATTGTTATAAATCCTTATTTATTTTAATGGTAATTATTTAATAAAAAGTATCTAAAATAAACTATTTCCTTGTTGACCTAAGTATGAATTAACTATATATATATATATATAACATGTTAAGGGATGCATTCATGATGAATGATTCAAATGGAGGGGGGGGAGGCATTTCCCAAATGTTGGCGCCATCATATGAAACAAAACCGAATTTATATTTGGTATATTTCTTTCAATTTAACAAATTCAGCATTTCATTACCCAATCTTTATTTTTTTCTAAAAACGGTTTATACCGAATACATTTATAAAAATTATTCTTATTCTTCATTTATTTTATTGCGCAATTTCACGTTTTCTGCAAAATATATTAATGCGACGAAGAAATTCATATGGTTGCTATAGCAAGACATGCTAACTACTATAATTAACTGTTAATGCTCTGATAGATAGCATTAACTAAACTGCTGTTGTTGGCACTTATGGCACTTGCCTATGGACAAGCCCCTCAATGATACAGCAGCATATTTAAGCCGAAAGGAGCATCTCTTGTTTACGAAGTAGCGCCAACTAGCGCCAAGAGTACGGCTTAGCTACACACTCACTACATTTGCTTGCACAACCTCTTTTTACAGGGTGGGCCGTCACACATCTTACAGATAGCACACAGAAGAACAACCGTGCCCAAACCGGGACTCAAACGCGGAACACCCAGAATACGAGGAAGACGCTCTACCTCTGTGCCGGAAAGCCAACTCTAAACTAATCTTTTGATAAAGACCCGAAATTTATAGAGTAAATAATTAAGTTTTGAAGTTAGTATAGCTTTAACATTATTAATTATATTTTACAATTTTACAATTTAAGCTACAAGTCACAAGGTAAGCTGATTTCCAAGTTAATAATAATATGAACAAGTGAGCTTAATTTATTAATCTTATTTATTGAAGGCTTATTTCCACTATGGCACTTAGGTCTTAGTGTTTTTCAGGATATCCCAACTCTAAAAACACAAGAAAATGTACCTTTTATCGATGTTTTGAACACCGGATAAAATATTATAAAAACATATTTGTCAATTTTGCACTGATTTGTCAAAGTCGCAAAATCATACGATTTGCTAAATTGTAAATTAAATCATTTTGTGTGTGAATCAGTTACGTTAAATGTAGTACAGAACTATGTACAAAAATAAAGAAGAAATAATCTAAATAACATTATGTACTAAAGATCTATTGATATTTTAAATATAATTATTATTTTGTAATTTTTTTCTGTTAAATAAGAACGTGGGTTGATATCTTTCATATAAAAATCATCCAGTAAAAAAAATACGACAAATATGTAGAAGTAAGATTTGCTTATGTCGCCTTTATATAAAGCTTTTAATTAAAAATAACATTTTAATTTCAACAGTATTTATTTATCCAATATTTTTTATATTCTTAATCCAGAAAAAAATTTGAACCTAATGTATTAGCTATGTTGTGAAAAAATTGTACTTGTCAGCAAATCATAAATGCCACGTTGGAAAAACAATAAGTTAAATGTTTCTTCATACGCTTTCTGGTCACGTTAATTAAACAATTTAGATTTTTCTTAATTATAAATCATGGCGAGCTCATTGCGAGAAAAATCCATTTTCCACTACATTACTCTAATGCTATAAACCGAAAACAAGTGACTTCGGAATTTTCGTACTCTCGACTCAATGCTGAAATCTCAAAGATAATTACATTCAGTTTTAACTTTTAGAGATATATTATTCTTTCGCTTTTTATTTTTCCTTATATTTTTGTTATTTATTTCATGAAAAGCTTTTAAATATTGCTTACAGATGGAAAAAAGAAAAAAAAATTCGGAACTTTTACCATTAATATGTAAGAATTTAAATTTAGAAAAGAAATGATTATCTTGTTCTTTAAGAATATCTTATTCTGATTTTTAAGATTATCTTGTTTCTTTACTTTAATTAAATTGGTATTAGTATACAATTATTATCCTAGCTTGTTTAATTAAAAAATGCAAACAATGTAGGTCAATTATGAGCACAATTAAAATAAAACTATTAAGATTTAAAACTTAATAATAATGCTGTGTTTAAGCTTTCATTCTCTTTTAATTATAATTTTTTTTCAATTTATTTAAACCACAAACTCAAAATAATATTGATAAATATAAAAGCAAAAAATGTTCATATCAATCGTATTTATAAAAGTATTGCATATGATGTTCGTCTTTTTCTGTTTAGGTTTTTAATGATTAATAAAATACAATTTTCAATATATATTCACAAAAACCTAATTTATTTAATTTAGTTAATATAATACATGCAGTTACATTTGAAATCAAAAATATTAATTTGCATGTTTGAATTTTAAACTCCTTTGAATAAATTTGGAATATAATTTGAAAATACAGAAAAACACTTTTTATGCATGTCTCATTTCATCAGATCCGATAATAAACACATACGTTATATGATGCAAAATTCAGTTATACGCCACTTTTTTCTTATTAAATTTCGCAATTTTTCTACTTTTTACATTTGTTCTCTTTATTTTTAAAAAAGAAAATAGCTCTTGGCTTTTTAACTAATCACAACTGATGAATTAATACAGAACAAATACTCAAGTGCATTTGTAAACGAAGATGAAAAAGTATGCGATGCTATTCCATTTTTCTTTAAGCACACAATTATCCCCACTAAAAAAAATATTCAAACATGTTCTGTTTATCAAAACATCAATGAAAAAACAAGAATAAAATTGATACGATTCCTAATGCAATGCTTAACATAAACTATCTGCACATGAGACGACGTTAAAAAAACTTTTTTTAAATTCAACTCTTATTTTCATGTATTATATTGCATAAATTAGAAATGTGTAATAAGTAACCGAATCGAACAATAAAGTATAATTTTTCTTGATTTTGTAATAGATGTTTTATTTTGTAATTTAATTACCGCTTTTAATGTTTAGTAGTTATATGCTAAAGCTCTCTTAAAATCATTTAAAATTATTACTTTTGAATGAAATAGCATTTGTAGTGTTGTAATTTATTAAAATGAAAGTTACTTATTGAAATTATATATTTATTTTATAAGAAGTATTAATATTGTGTGGAACTTACCTTAAGAATGGAAAGGCTCAGTTGAAAGAATAAACCTTTAATTAATAATCAAGTTAATAAACCTTAATCTTAAGGTTTATTAATTAACTGTTAATTAATGAACCTTAATTAATAATTTTAAGAATAAACCTTTAATATAAAAGGGTGAGAATATTTCTTGCTATATCAGAAATTGCATTAATTATTGCTATATCAGAAACAAGTAGTGAAACTTATGACAATAAACTACTGTTGCCACACAGTATGAATAAATACAGAAATAATAGCATTAACATAAATGATAACCTTACAATTTATACGTTTTCTTAAGAAGCCCCTATAAACGAAGCTCTGCTGTTCATTCATTCAATTTTAAACTGATATCAAATTTTTAAGAAAATTTTAGCTTATTAATGCTTTTTGAAACATAAAACTTTAGTTTTTTTTCTCTATACATATCAATCTAATCGCACCCACGTACAAACCACACACTTAAGGAAAAAGAAACACAAATTTAGAAACAAATTTTTACCACAATTTTCTAGACATTTATTCTACTTTAAATATCCTTACTCTACTGAAGAAAAAGCGTGTGTGTTTTTATTAAATATTAAACTGCATACTTACAAAAATTTCTAATGTTATAATATATACAATTGTTTTCCATTTCAGTACACTTATTTAATTGTATTCTGTCTAAATATCGTTATCCAGAATTTGTAAAGTTTTATTTTTCCTTCCATTTACATCTTTTTAGAGTTCTGAAGAATACAAAAGGAATAATGAAAACTTTCGCGTCACAGACAGTCAATTATCTAAAGACCGTTTCTTTCCAAAATTCAACACACAAGCATTTCTTTGTGCCGAAATAATTGTCTTGGCTACTCAAAAACTCTCAGATCTTGAATGGTTTATACTTTCTTTTCCTAGCTTTTAAAATATTACAACAAAAGACTCGTGATTACTATTTGTTTCCAGAAAAAAAAAGAGTTGAAAGTCAAGGAATCGTGTAATGTACATGAATCTAAAATAGGCCAAGGCCGAGATACTTTTTGTCGTAAATCACAACTACACCAAGAGACTTTTGAAAAATGTACATTTTGAGAAAAAAAAAAGATTTTCCCCCTTTTCTGTGAAACGGATTTCCCTTTCTTCTTTCTATTTACTTTTTTTGTTGTTGTTGTTGCACTTGGAAACTCGGACTACGAAAACTAAAAAATGACTCAATGTAGTAATACTATGCACCGAAGACGCTCTCTCCGATATTTGCTTTACAAGTTTCCTTTTTTTCTTTTTTTGGAATGTTTTGAGTTTTGTATCTTATTCAAAGATGGCCATTGCTTCTTTATTTGTTAGACAACTGTTATTGTTAGCTAAACTATCCATAACTTCTTTATGACTTTTCTGGAAAGTATTTAAAAATTCTACTACAGAAGTTTACAAATATTCGAATAAGATTCTACATGCTGATTTTAAAGTTTTTGTTACACTTTCATAGAAATAACAAATATAAAACTTTGGAAGTTGCCTGAAAACCGCTATGCATATTTCAATGTATCATGTCGGAACACCATTTCTTGAACGGCCAAGCACCACATGCTCGTGCGAGTTAATTTATATTTTTATTCACTTTAATTGTTTCATTGAATGAGTCACTTTAGTATTGCAAACGATCCAAAACCTTTATCTCGCATTAATAGTTTAAAAAAAATATCACATTTGCTATTGATTTCATTTCACATAATCACGTGCTCAAAATGACATTTTTCTAGGTTTTATTTGCTGTAGTCATTTTTTTTTAAATCAGAGCTTTTGTAAATGGAATGGCATCGCTTTATTAAAAGCTGATTTTTTGAGATGCTCCTGCAGAGAATAAAATTTCAATTTTTCGTCTGAGGATTTTTTGTTGACGCCAAAAACCTCATTCCAAAAGCAACATCATGCTCCGGACATGATAAAAATAGAAACCCACCACTAGATGCATTGTAGAATGCGCTCAATGCTCTATCATAGAATAAAATTAAATCAATTCTAATCAATATTTATTAAATATCTAACAACTCTTGTTACAATTAAATGTGAATACATAATCACTAATATTCCTTATAAGTATGAAAATTTAGTATTAATAACAATTAAGTCAGCATTACTAAATGCTAGTTTTTTCCGATTGGTATATAAGTGGTATCGCATGGATCTTGGCTTTTTCCATTTGATACCCTGTCTTTCAAATAGGTTATTTAGCTCTAACAGTACATCACAGCTAAGTAATATATGCGAAAAATATGCAAAATGGGGCTTCCCAATGTAGTTCACAGTGGCCATAAAACTGTTGAACGAGACGTTTGCGTCCATTTTGCTATGAAGAATGTATTTTTCCTTTTACTAGAATAAAATATGAAGACAAGAAGTATATCCCTGCCCAATAAAATGTACCGTATCTCTCTGTTTTTTGTTAGGATGTCCATTTTTATGTGAATGAATGAATATTTAGGCCGAGGCATTTATTTTATATTATGTCCTACTATACTCTGCATCTGGAATCGTAGGAATTATAGTACTACCATTAAAAGTTGATCAACTGGATCTCTATAAATGAGTTTATTACAAATTTATTATTTTGAAATAAATAAATTAAACACTTTATAGATAAAAAAAAGAAATTCGATAAACTTCACGAAGAGTTTCAGAAAATGGTTAAACCAGTTAAATTAGTTTATGATAAGGATTCTCAATTTTTTTTTAAATTCTCGGTGTTTTTATTGAATATGAATTTTATCACGGTTTTATGTAGAAGTATTTCTTAAAGCACTGTTTATAAAAACGTTACATTATTTTTGTATAGGTTAGTTAAAAGCGAATAAAAACATTATTAGTCACATGAAAATTTATTGAACGATCATTAATAAAAAATAACAATCGCCGGAGTCCTGGTACAGGGGTAGCGCTTCTTCCCCGAGGGCTGGGTTTGAGTCCCAGTTCTGACATCGTTCTTCTTCGGTGTTCTATCTGTTAGGTATATTAATGTACCCCCCTTCCGTAAAAACAGACTGTCCAAGAGAATGTAATGAGTGTGTAGCTAAAGTCGCACTCTTGGCCCTAGTTGGCGTTACTCCAGAAAAAAAACCCCGCTCATTTCGACTTAAAACTCGTTGATGCCTCGGCGAAGCTTGTCCATGGCAAGTGCCACTAACAACAACAGCAGCAGCAGCAGAATAACAATCAATGCTATAGATCATGGACTTCTAACGGAGATGTCTGCCAGTGACAGCAATATTTTATGGGATTAACTATATGGAGGCTGTTCTTTTTTGTAAAGTGGAAGTGCTCTTTTTTTTCAATTCTTACTATTAGTTCATACTCTTCCTATATATATTTATATCTTGTTTATATTTTCAACCATTGATAAAATGCTTTTTATTCATCCACTCAAATTGAAATAACTTTATTTTAACTTGAAGAGGATGACACGGGATGTTAATATAGTTTTTTTTTTGAAATATAAATTCCTTCATTTTTTAATTAATTAAAAACTAATATTCCGTCAAAATTCCTCCTTTCCACACCACCAAATAAGTAAGACTTCAGTTTGTCTTTTTCTCACGCTAATGAGATTAAGCTTAACGTGTTTTCGATTGATTATTTCAAACGATTCTGTTTATTTTCTTAGTGCCTGATGCATTTAAAATTAAACATTGTTTAAATAATCAAATTTTCGGATTCATTTTGAAGTATTTTCGGTATTAAAATACAACAGAATAAAGGAAATTAAGAATTTCTAATCTGCATTGTATTACCCCGACTGGCGTAGAAAATTCACGCATTTGTGGTGCCGCAATTGGTGTTAAAAATTCAAGCATGTGCTGTGTGTTCTGATTTATTTTCAATGGATACAGACTCAATTTTGTTTTGGCCACGCATAATTTTTTGGTAACTTATTTATATTAACTGTAATTATTTAATAAAAGTAGTTAGAATAAAATTTTTCATTGTTGCCCTAAGTAAGAATTAAATTAATTTTTATATTACTTGTTTAATTTACTGTCAATCTTCCAACACTCATCCAATAGCCAATATCATTAAAATTGTCTAAATATTAGCATTTAAAAATTTTATAGTTTGCTGTGTCCTCTGACATAGGTACCTCTCCTGGGGAGTCATTGCTCTAAGGGTTATGCTGCTGACCTTCGGTATCAAAGTCGTTTATTAGCTAT
Organism: Argiope argentata; assembly: GCA_026289955.1. Taxonomy (NCBI): domain Eukaryota; kingdom Metazoa; phylum Arthropoda; class Arachnida; order Araneae; family Araneidae; genus Argiope; species Argiope argentata. Next base: position 2,168,139 of record JAOUZG010036681.1, read on the forward strand.
AATTTAGTACTTGTAAGGTTTTATAATTCCATCTTCGCGTGAATGTCTGTAGCTTTAACTACTACGAAATGTGTAATCTTCGGACTTTCCGGACAGTACGAGAACCTTTAACCCATATTAAGTATCCCTCTCCTCTGAATATAAAATGACCAGCATGTCCCAATGGTCACAACTTTCGCATTCATCCCCCATCAGTGCAGCTGGAAATTTCGCTCGTAAAGAATCATTGGTTTAAAATCTTCCAATAAATGGTCTTCCCATTTCGGTGTATTTAACTGAAAGCAGGCATTTTGGGCAGAGTTACCTAATTTGCATTTCCGTGCTCCCTGACTACCTGTTTTGACATTTGCATGATCAAATGCTGCAACGCGGTAGATAATGCACACAGGTTTTCGTCTAGACCATTAGTTACTTTAAATTAAACATTTCATGATTTCTATCGGACAAGTTTGTTTGCACTGTGGAGAAAGGCAAGGCTGCTACTCAGTCATAATTTTATAGTTTCAACGTGTGGTGTTGTTTAATGTGGCGTGGAAATTTATAATCTAATGATTTGGACAGATTAGAAATATTTCAACTCAAATTATATTTTTCAAAAAAAAAAAAATTGCATTTTTCATTTATCTCAAGCTAACCAAACACGATCATACTAGATGATTTTAGTGACTAACTAGATCTCTCAGAATGTTGAGTTCCATGAATACTAAACTATTATATGATTTATTGAATATAATACATTTATTATCATGTCAGAACATGAAGTTGTTTTGGGGATGAGGTTTTTGGCGTCAACAAAAATCGGTAGAAGAAAAATAAAAATTTTACTATCTGAACGAGCTTCTCCAAAAATCAGCTTTTAATAATGTGTTGTCATCGCATTTACAAAAGCTCCGATTAAAAAAAATAAGTTAATGGCATCAGCAAATTAAAACCTATACAAATGTCATTTGAGCTTTTATATGAAATGAAATAAATAGGAAATTTGGTATTTTTTTAAAACAATAAACGCGAGACAAAGTTTTTTTGGATCGTCTGCAATATTAAAGTGACTCGTTCGAGGAAACGATTAAAATGAATAAAAATATAATTTAACTTGCACGAGCACGCGGTGCTTCGCCGTTCAAGAAATGATGTTTTGATATTATACATTGAATATGCATGGCAGATTTCATTTGAATCTTTAAAAATTTAGTCTTAATATTAGATATATTAATCTACAATGAATTTCTGAGTATGCAAATTAAAGTACGAGTAAGAGTACAGAAAGCGAGTTTGGCGGATTTGCTTAAAAATTATTAGAATTATAGGATAAAAAATTATAAGAATTATGGGTACTTTTCCGTTACCCGAGAGCCAGCAAAAAAATCCCCAAAGAAGTTTGGCGAAATTCCACATTATTTGGCGATTTTTTGCTTGCGCCAGACTGACGGAAAAATACCGAATTATGAAAAGAATTGAACGCTAATGAAATTAGTGCCATTAAAGAGATAATAAATTTGAGTCTTGATATAATGTATAAATGCTTTTTTAATAAATGATATTTTAAATATTTTGAATTTTGCGAACAATAACCTACTCAATTTATAACTGACACAGATCCGATTTTTAAGAGTAAACACTGATCTTCTTTAGGTCTTTAAAAGCAGATACGTCGTATACAAAATGTCTTTTTTGCCATATAGCCAAGAATTAAAATTACGAAATTCGTCTCCGAAAAATGACGTCATTTACAGAGATAGATTTGGAGATTTTGTTGGCAACAGATAATTAATTTTATGATATCTTTATTTTAAATTGTCAGTTTAATTTCGTATCTGGAGACATATTTTAAAATTTAATAATTTATATTAAGGGTATATTTTTTCAGTACAGAATTTTGGTGTTAAAAATATTCTAATTATTAAATAAGCGTAATAAAACTAATTAGAATGCGATCTAATATATTTGATAAAATGTTTATATTATTTTACTATTTTATTACTTATAGAATTTGTATTTCTTACAAGCTTATTTATTTAGAGATTAAGGAAATAATGCTTTTAATCGATTTAATTGAGACTTTTTTTTTTTTTCATTTTAGTGGCTCTAGGTGGTTGCCTAGCTCAGCTCAGATGAAAATTCGCCTCTGAATATTTATTTAGAAATCGTTTGAAGTTTTAATATAGTATACCGATATCGTAAATAATTATTAAAGATAATTTTTAAGGATTTTGCTACGTTTTTTTTTTTTGAAGTCATTGCTGTAATTGTGACAGTTGAGCTTCTTAAAGAACCTTCTTACTAGAATGTGACAGTAAAAAAATCACACATTTCGACCTCTTTCAACTACGCTCCAAAATTCTTAACAGCTTTATAGAGCGCTGTTTTACTTAAAACGCTGCATAAATTTACGACGGCATATTCAAAGCAGTTCAGTATGCAAGGAAAAAAAGAAGGGAAAAAAATGAATAGACCTGGAACAATTCCAAAAAGAGCTACAGAAGAAAATCAGTAACTCGGAAAAAAATCAGTTAACTGAGTGTATTTTATTATTTAAAAGCTTCCTCCGTTTTTTTTCCGTACCATCAGTCCAATCACTTCAGTACAATGTAATGTCTCGGCGTCACAAAACCCTTGCAATGTCTCTCCGTCAACAAACAATTTAAATCGTAACTTAACAAGACAGCCTGACTCGAGAACGAAATTACTACCACGGCCCTATCACAGTTCCAAAATCACATTTATTGACAGCTATTTCATCCCGACGGCCTCCTTTCGTGATTTTTTTTTTTCTTCGTCAACCCCGAGAAAAAATAATTTATCCCGCCGAAACCAACACAAGAGAAAGGATAGGGAAATAAAAAAAAAGGATGGCTGACGAAAAAAACCTTATCAAGTCAAAAGAAAACTGCTTTTAAAATTGAGTTCTAAAGTTATATGTACCGGAGAAACAAGATGGTTGGAACTGGAAAGAGACGAGTTACTACAGCGTAGGAGAAAAAGAGTACCCCCCATGTCCTTGTCTCTCTCTCTCTCCCCCCCTCCCTCTTTTTTTTTTCTTTTTCTTTTTCTCCTTTCATTCAATCGGCCTCCTTTTTCGCTTTCTTGCTCGTCATCGGTTACATCCTTTTTCGGGGAATTACACGGAAAAAGATGGGGTTGTTCGAAGATTGAGATTTGGGAACTAGACAAGAGAAATGGGATTCAGTCCCTCTTCAATTTAGTATTACTTAAGGTATATAAAGCTCTATCTCCTCCTATTCTTTTTTTAAGACCCCCCCTTTTCTTTTCTTTTTTTAAAGCCCCGTTTTTCAATTGCATGCGTGTGTGGTGCGTTGAATATAAAAAGTAAACAAGAGTGATTTTTTTGTTGTTTTTATTATTCTATTACCATGTTTTTTTTTTTTTTTTTTTTTTTTTTGAAAGAACAGGAAGTTAATCTGAGCGAACTCGAATGTTGAATTTGAAATGGTCGGATTTGAGGTTGCATGATGGGAAATTGAAAATTTGTTCTTGGAATTTTTTAGCCGGTGGTTGAAGGAAATTGATCCGCGATTCAATTTTATCTATTATCAAAATATTTTCTCTAAAAAAAGCAAATTATTTTATTTTTTTCTTTGTAATATTTTCATAGTTGTTTCGTATCGATGTACTAATACTAATGATGATGATCTCGTGCCCGCTTTACGACGGAAGGAGGGGTGCAGTTGTTTCTGAGGGGACCCCTGAGCACCCGAGGGAAGAAATCTTATTCATAGCTCATATAAGGATGAAACACTATTATTACATTCGCTAGCACAACCCCTTTTAGAGGGGGGCACATTCACGCATAGAACTCAGAAGAACAACCATCCTGACCGGTAATTAAACCCGGGAAGCCCAGGTCACTAGGAAAACGCGCCACCTCTGTGTCAGGACGCTGGCAATAAAAGTAGTACATACTATTATTATTATATATGATGTATAATAACATACATTAGCCCCCGAGGGCAGAAGTCTGGCTTCTAACTCATATGAGGATGAAACACACACCCACACACTTGCACAGCCCCTTTTTCCAGAGGAGCTCATTCACACACCACACAAATAGAACAATCATGCCCTGACCGGGACTTGAACCTGGGACACCTAGATCATGAGGAAGACGCACTACCTCTGTGCCAAGATGCCGGCACTAATAACGATACTAATGTCAATGTGCTAAATACTAATACTCTACAAAAATAAATGTAAAACTGATATAAGAATTATGTATGATATAAACTAATATTAAAAACTAGTAAATTCATGAATTTCATTTTATATATTGTTTAATACTATATCATGTAAATGTTTTGCTCAACTAAATGTTAATGCTCTACAAAATAAATGTAAAACTGATATAAGAGTTAAGTATGATATAAACTAATAATAAAAACTAACACATTCATGAATTTTATTTTATATGTATTTAATAATATATTATATAAATGTTTTGCTCAACTAAATGTTAATGCTCTACAAAATAAATGTAAAACTGACATAAGAATTATGTATGATATAAACTAATAATAAAATCTAACAAATGCATGAATTTTATTTTATATATTGTTTAATACTATATTATGTAAATGTTTTTGCTCAATTAAATGCTAATGCTCTACAAAATAAATGTAAAACTGAGATAAGAATTATGTATAATATAAATTAATAATGAAAACTAACAAATTCATGAATTTTATTTTATATGTTTTTTAAAACTGTATTATTTAAATGTTTTTGTTCAAAAGCACACGCAGTAATTTTAAACGATTCTGAAGTGGTCACAATCCAATAAAAATAGAGAAATGCCGCAAAAAGGGGAAAAAAAGAGGCTTCAATTAAAATGATAACGAAACATTAGGTTATATAGTCATTAGCCAAACTTGTACTTCTATTAATTTTTCTATAAACATCCATATGCAGAAATATGAATCAGTGATGATCTAAATGAAATAAGAAATCAGTCTGTGGGCAAACTATGAACCACAACCAGCGGCATTTGCAAAAGAAAACTGAAAATTCTACGAAGATGAATCTCTTCGTCATTGCCTCTCTTCTAAGAATATTCCATCAAATTCCCCCTACCTGGTGATCGAAAATGATCTTCTGATATGCCATCGATTCTCGTGCCAAGTTCCATTCGGCAAAGTATACATTTGAGGGAGGGGGGTAAGGTCAGGGGTCTTGGCAATAACCAACCCCGGAGGAAAGAGAGGACGCTCCACTAGTTCCCCAGGCATCTTCTGCCGGGCAGGACCCCGTTCTTCCGCGTGATTCTCTCCCTTTCTCAAGTCATGCCCGAACGGCCACGTTCGAGAGTTCTGTCTGAAATTCAGTCACTTCAAGAGTTCGTCCGTCTGAATCGTTCGGGGTTTGTGAGGAAGGTCGTTTCTTTTGCAAGGTGACGTGAATCGAACGGTCTGACGGTTTGTTTAGTTGGTTTTTTTTTAAATTTTAGTTTATTTATAAACTGGTGCAGTTTAGTTAGACTGTGAAACTATGTTGGATTTATGGTACAGTGGTCTGTGTTTGATGCTACACCAAATGCTGGCCGGAAAAATTCTTGAAAGATGAAAGAGAAGGGTGAATTTTAAATTCTAAAATCCCATGTCATGAAAAGATAAAATGTATAATATGCAGAATTATTTGAAAATGTAGTTTAAAATTAGGAATACTCACCACCAATAAAATGAAGTGGCATGTACTGTGGTTAAGAAAGTACTGAAAATAACTACTGAGAATATGATTATATTTTTAGCAAGCTCTGATGGCCAAATAATCACGGTCGAAAAAATGTGATAATGTTCACTATGGGGGTACATTACCATATTTTAAGGCCAAAGGGTGGTGGAAAATGACCCCGAAATGGTAGAAGCATGTGAATAGCAAATAACTGCTAGTTTCAGTTAGAATGAGTGTCAAAAGATTCCCCTCAAAATGAAAACCAATTTAGGACAGTTTTCGCTGAATGCCTTCTAGTAAAGATATTTATCCCCTTAAACTGGATCTAATTTATATTTTAGCCTCTGCTCTTGATAAGAAATTCAACAATCCCTTTGACTACAAAAATATGTTGCACCTATATATATATATATATATATATATATATATATATATATATATAT
>JAOUZG010036681.1:2174363-2268277 GCA_026289955.1 Argiope argentata
TATATATATATATATATATATATATATATATATAAAAGATTGGAACTCTGATCTAAAAATTTAATAAATTGATATAAAATTGCTGTTAATTAAGACTAGCTCGAGTGAAAGGAAATATTTAAGGAAAACGATTAAAATTTTTAGAATCGCATTCAAATGAAAAGTTTTAAATAAACTGTACACAATATTTAAATATTCGGTCTAAATTTCAGAATGCGCACTAGCAAACTAATGGAACAAAGTTTAGTTTAGTTATATTACCGTCCCTTTATAACCCAACACTAGGGCTATTTTAGGACGGGCCTCTCAATTCTGAACCATGGTCAGATGGTGAGGACGATTCCTGAGCTAGCACCCCCCCTCTTCATACCTCACCAGCGGGGGGACGTTTGGTCCTGATGTATTTATCGTACAACGGACCCTCTTATACAACAGTTCTTCGGAGGAATCGGTTATCGAACTTGAAACCCTACGTCTCATGAGCCGAAACCTTATCACTAGGCTACCTAATGGAATAAAATAATGATAATATTCGGATATGTGCATCGAAGAAAGCTGATTTTCATCTCACCCTCTCTTAACAGAGCAGTTTTTAAAGACTGATACACCATCTGATTTGATTTTGAAATATAATGTCCATCCCTCAATAGTGGTTGTTCTAGATCCAACTGTATAGTTAAATGTTAAGTGGCTTCACATTATAATAATCACATGACAATGACATAATCTTTACCGACTTCCTTATGTATCCTTCTGAATTTTTGCTTTTATATTTATGTATTCATATCATTTTAGATGCGACGCCGTCTTACTTCATACATCCACCCCAACAACATTCATGGAGTGTATTTGATGCTTCATGCACTACTCATTTTATTGGCAATGGCAGAAAATATGTTGTCTTAACAACGTTCATTTTACTACATAAATCAAAGTTGCTTTAATTGGATATAAGAAAGTTCTCATCTCTATTTGAGATAAGAGTACAGATAACGTTAGGGTGATGATTTATGATATTAAGACATTACTAGCAGGTTATCAGGTCTTTATTTAGTTGTTGTTTAAATTCAGCCCGGAAAAAAGTAATTATAAAATTAAATTTTTGGGGAAAACTAGCTAAAAGTAAAAACAAGTATTACAAAAAACCCCGTCAATTCCTACTTAGATTAAAAAAGAAATTTTTTATTTTAGTTAGTTACTTTCTATTAAATAATTACAATTAATCTAAATAATTTATCAAAATGTTACTGATTTTCGAAAAATTGAACTCGCGTTCTTCATCTTCACGTGAAAAATACTGACATACTTTGGCTTAAAAATTAATTGAATTTAATTAAAGTATTAATATTTTAAAAAACTGTATTAACATCAATTGTCATCCACTACGAGTTTGAAAAAATTTATTTGAACTCAAGTGGATGAATAAAAAGCATTTTATTAACGATTGAAAATTTGAACAAGATATATACGGAGAGAGAGAGAGAGAGAACTAATATTAAAAAATGAATAAAACAAAAAAAATTAATGAAAAACGCAGGAAATTAAAAGAATCTAAGTAGAAATTATTAATATGCTTTTAGAAAAATGTAGTGAAACGACATTTAATGATAAAATATTTCATTTATAAGATATAAAGTACGTAAGCTTACGTTATAAGTTATTTTTTCTTTTCTAAAATTCTATAAAAGACTTATTGTCAAATACTTATTCAAGAGATTATAAGAAAGAATATGTGAAAATTTACCTTCAAAGACGCAATGGACTCTTTTTTAAAACTTATTATAGCATCCATAGTAAAAATTCGAGGTTATATTGTTTATTAAAACAACAATTAATAAGCAATCAATAAAATTAATTAGTTTTTAAATGTTCAATTGGATTCTTAATTTAGCAGATGATTTAATTAAATCGTCTGTCTGTGTTAAAATTAATTTTAACTACATGCATATGAATCATACAAACAAGAAAAACATAATTAATATTCAAAGTATGAAATAAATATACATGTTTGTTCTTACTTTTGTGATAAAAATTTTAATTTTAATTTTATGCTATTGTAGTAATTTGATGGCAGGGTCTTAAAATCATTTGAAGTTATTGATATTTTGAATAAATTCGCATTTTTATTAACTGTTAACCGACTGAAACTTCAATTTGTTTTTGTGCGTGCGCGCTCTCTTGTGTTTAATTTATATTTTGTTCTACGTATTTGAAACTGGGGATAACAGCCATCGTTGCTATAAATCCCAATGCCTTACTTCTTTCAAATTCAAATCCGTATTACTATCATTAAGTCTAAAATATGGAAATGGTGATTAAAAATGACAATTTGGCGTTTTATTTATGAATTAGATTCTTGAAATATATATAAATGATTTTTTTTCTATATATATTCCTTGTTTTAACATATATACAGTAACATACATATAATAATCACACAAGTTTATATTTATTACTTATATATTTATATGATAAATATTTTTTTGATTTATTTTAAATTCAGTAAAACTAAATAATGATTTTTATTGCGAGAAATTAAAAAATTAGTCGCATGTATGAGTCATCATAATATCACCGAAATTGCAAAGATATTAGTTTTATAAGAACGCTTTTCTATTTATTAAAACCATTTTCTCCATACCTGTAGAACAATTTCAATAATTAATTGCGATCTTTCATTCGAAATTGTTTATTCAGATCACTAAAAACTATTATTCAGATATTTTCCGAAAATAGAATCAATTCCAAAACCAAGATAAGATTTACATTAAAATTATTAAACACAAAATAAAATATCTTTACGAATCTAACATCTTTAAAAGAACACTGTATTTCAAAATAAAAGCGTTTCATAAGAAAAGCAATTTTAGATCATAACTAAATGGCAGTTATACCATACTCCGAGCATAAAAAAAACTTTTTACTAGAAGCAAAATAAAAAAAAAGTAATTAATTCTTTTTTTTATTTTTCTCGAGGTTTCTTTTTATCGAATAGCTTCGGATTAATAAATTAGATTTAAAAATTTAAGAATAGATGAATTAATTAGGTTACGTTCAAAGAGTTTGGATACAAATTTAGATTTTGTTTCAATTATTATAAATCTATATATTGTACTGCAAAATTATACCGATATTAATTTCAGTTTTGATGATTAATAAATTAAAAATGTTAAGCTAAACGTAGCTTCTTATTTGACTTGACTTTTCTTAACTTTAGAAAATGTAATAACTCATTCTTTTACTGAAAAATGTGTGATTTTATTTATTACAACTTTTCTCATTATTTATTGATTGAATGGGAAGCAGACAAACAATGAAATTATTATTATTACCAAAATAACAAAATACTTATATCTTTGTCTTCTCTTTTCAAATATCTCAATGCTAAGCAAATATTACTTTTTGAAAATACAATACAGTTCTTAGCCGAAAGCAGCAAAATCATACGGGGAAAAATGCCCTAGACATAATCTTTCTTTGTTTTTCTAATGTGTTTATCAACAAAACTTATCTGTTGAATATGTATTAAAGATAAAAAATAATAAGTCCAATCCCTTTATTAATTTGAATTCTAAATGCAACACGGTTTTTCGAATAATGATCATGGAAATATTTTTTTCTTTTTTCATGAGATGTGATAAATAAATTCCATACTCCAGTTTAAAACTGTCATAAATATAATAATATTTTGTATTTGACTTTGTGAAATAACAATTTATATTTTGAAATTCGCAAATCATTTTAAGAGAGAAGAGCTTTCCTTTGATACATTTCATGTTAAGTCTTTTTTTTTTGTGCTAAAACAAATACAATGCTATAGTATTCCATTTATTTATCTTCAGTACTCGTATATAACTTTTATTACGAAATCCTTTGTTTCTTTCTTTTGGTTAGTTCCTTTAATGCAGTTTTGATGCATTTCTTACAAAAATATGAAACAGTATTTCAATAGAATACTTCTTATGATTTATTGAATAAATCCTCACAGAACAACAGTATATAAATTCCTAAGATATATCGAGGTTATGAAATGGGATTTCTGAAATAGTTTTACAAGAATTTATCAGGTTTATCCAATAGTTTTATTATTTTGAATAAATGTTTCCTATATGATAGTTTTTTAGTTAATTAAACTATAACGAAATGCGCAAATCAACCTGGAACTAAATTAACGGCTATACATTTCATTGCTTTAGAATGCGATAACTGGACTTAACGATTTGAGAGGAGTGTTTCTGAGTGCTTGCACTCAAGGTTCTTAACTTCCGAACATAACAAGGGAATAGAATAATGGCAAGGTAAAAAGATTATTACGCTGTTGTGGAGGATAAATTCAGAATTTACTTATAAAATAGTAATTAATTAAAAAAATCAAGAGAAAAATGTAGGAAATGTAAGAGATGGCGGAGACAATTAGAGTTCTTTGGAAATTATGGGACGTATACTTCGATGTAATATTATAGCTTTTGTCAATTTTTCAAAGAAGCGTATAAAATAGAAGCTTCTGATAAAAGTCTTTCAACATTGCGACGTTCAGAATCTTTTTGCATATCTTTTTTCTTCACAAACAAAACATATTGCACGACATGTAGCATGTTTCATGGCTGTATTTTAGTTTATGATTATATTGAGATTCTATGTGGACATATTTGGTTCTAACCTGTCTTCAAGACAAAATCCAAAATGATCCTTTGATTTACGAAGCTAAATTCAAAACCTTTCACATTATATAAAAAAAAAAACAGAAAAGTAACTGGAAGAAAACTGCTGTGAATTTTATTTGAAGATACTTATGAAAACAAAATACAAATAAAGGTTAAAATGAAATCTGCTATGCATATTTCAATGCAGCATGTCAGAACATCATTTCTTGAACGGCCAAAAGCGCCACGCGCTCGTGCAAATTAAATTATATTTTTATTCATTTTAATGATTTCATTGATTGAGTCACTTTAGTAATGCCAACGATAAAAAAACTTTGTCTCACATTTATTGTTTAAAAACAATATCACATTTCCTATTTATTTCATTTCTATAATCACGCGCTCAAAATGACATTTTTCTAGATTTTATTTGCTGCAGTCATTAACTTATTTTTTTTAAATCAGAAATTTTGTAAATGCGATGGCAACGCGATATTAATAGCTGATTTTTTTAGATGCTCGTGCAGATAATAACATTTCAATTTTTCGCCTACGAATTTTTGTTGACGCCAGAAAACCTCATTCCCAAAATGACAATAAACCGCCTTACTGAGGTTAAAATTCTGAATGGAAGTGAGAGAACTAATAAAACATGTAATTATCTGTTTCTACCCTGGGCTGAACAATAATATAAAATATAAAAGAAACAACTGTTAATGAATTTAAATATAGAAGCGAATATTGCTCGATATTATGACTATTGTTTTATTTAAATGAATTTTGTTTTATTTAACTTATTCCGCACTCTCTCTTCAAAATTGCACGTCTCTGCATTTTTTCACGTTTTGAAGGAAGCAATAAAAATCCTTAATGCTTACAATATTCTTTTAAAGATGCCTAAAATTTCTTTACCTAAATCAACACTTGTCAAAAAAATACCTATCAAAATCTCATTGTAAAATCACTGAGGGGAAAAATTTCTGTCTCTTTTGACATTGTATCGCAAATTAAATGGATGTCAATTTTATAACCGTTTCTTGTGCATACAATACCTCCTCTTTGTAGAGAAATAAACTGAAATTAAAATATAAAAAGTTTCTTGTTTTCGGTCACTCTAAAATATGCTTACGCGCACGCACGCACACGCACACGCACGCACGCACACACACACACACACATATACCATTTAAAACACAATTACAGAATCCTAATTCTATTTTCGAACAAATAACTGAAAAGTAAAAATCTGTTAATTAATTTCTATTTCCGAAAAATGTAGCATCAAGTCTGTAGTAATACAAAAAAAAAGCCCAAAAATATAAGAATGGAAAAAAAAAATTACTTGTGGCATATAGAAATGCACAATAAAACTACTTGTTTGGGGGGGTTACCACAAAAACAAAACATAACTATTTCCTTTTGATCTCTTCAAGAACATAAATCACACAATAATTTTCCTAGAGTTTTCTGAAAGAAAAAATGAAGAATGACGAATACGTAAATTGCACGGGAGAGGGAAAAACTTCCTGCAAAGCAAATTGCTTCCACAAACGCAAACAGGGTTCGCATTTTCACTTCCATTTTTCTATCTATTCCAAAACGCATGAAAGAAAAGAAAAAAAAAATATGGGAATTGAATGGAATAAATTCTATTCTGAATATTCAGATGGATAGAAAGATTTAATTATCGCGGCACCCAAACAGATGTAGTTTTCTCTCATCCCAGGTGAAATTTTCTAAAACTAAACAGCATTTCTCGTGGTTGACACTGTGTTCAATTTAAAACCCCGAACCAGTTTTTAAAAAATTTTCTCATTAAAAAGGTGTTAGGAGATTTTCTTCGGGTGATTTCAGTCGTACGGATTTGAAGTTTGGAGGAGATTTTATGAGAAATGCCTTCTAAAAGAAGATGCAAGGAAGGATTTACCACGGAGACTGCTATTTGTTCATGACTGCCAACAGGCATAAGCTAAATTTTTTAAAAAAAATAAATCGGGTAGAAATTAATTTTATGTCAAGATTTTGAAATGAATATTAATTATTTTCTGAAAAATTAATTGATAATGTATGATTATGTAATATCGTCTAATTGTGCAAATTCTTAATTAGTTTCTCTAATTGTCCAGCGCAAAACAACATTCTTAAAATAAAAATATATCGTTCAAAATTTTTCTTAATACTCTATGTTTCATGGCGCATTCATGTTATTAAATGCGCCGATTTACAGATCATAAATAGAGTTACTGAAATATCAGATCATAAATAGAGTTACTGAATTGTCAGATCATAAATAGAATTACTAAAATATCAGATCATAAATAGAGTTACTAAAATATCAGATAATAAATAGAGTTAATGAAATATCAGATCATAAATAGAGTTACAAAAATGTCAGATAATAAATAGAGTTACTGAAATATCAGATCATAAATAGAGTTACTGAAATATCAGATTATAAATAGAGTTACTGAAATGCCAGATAATAAATGGAGTTACTAAACTATATCAAAGAAAACAATCTAAGCGTCTTACGTATTGAAATCAAATCTAAATAAATAAATGTGTATATGAAAAGAAAATGAATTATACGATCGCAAATTTAAAGTTATAATGCGGGAACATTATTAATTTTAAGTCATTATTTGTCTTAATTAATTTAAGTCATTAACCAGTTTAAACCGGTTTGAAACAATCAAGAATTCTATGTCGGTCACTATCCCTCTCACTATATATATTTAATGACAATTTTTTAAAAACTTTCATTTTCAATTTTTCTAGTTGCCAAACAAACTTTTAGAGTTCGTCCGATTTTGAGATGAAAAACACCTATGATGTCATAGTTCTACGTCAATCTTTTAAAAATGCATCCGCTGTCAAAGAAGCATACCTAATAATAAAGTAATATTGGTAAAAGCAAGTCAATCTTTTAAAAACGCATCCGCTTGTAAAGAAGCATACATTTAAGTGTAATGTGTATTATTATATATCAAGTATTATTTGATACGTATATACGTAAAAATGTAATGTGTGTTATTATACATCATGTATTATAATAATCATATGTACTACTTTTATTGCCAGCATCCTGGCACAGAGGTGGCACGTCTTCCTCGTGACATGGGCGTCCCAGGTTCAAATCCCGATCAGAATGGTTGTTCTTCTGTGTTCTATGTGTGAAGGTTGTATATCTGCCCCCCCCCGTAAAAGGGGCTTTGCAAGCGAATACTCTGATAAATGTATGTCATCTTTGTATGGGCTTTAAGTCAGACTTCTACCCTCGTGGGCTCAGGGGTCCATACTCTCAAAAGCTGCTGCATCCCTACTTCCGTTGTAAAGTGAACAAGCCATCATCATCATTATTATTATTATTAATCGTGTATTAATTAATGTGTATACTCATTAAAAATAGAAAATGTATTATAGTAATCGCCCTAATACCAATTTAAGTTATTGAATTTTAAGAAAAATCAAATTAATTTTAACCCCTTAACCGGTTTGCCCGTAAGCCGTACGTGCTTCGATTTATCGAATTTCGATAGTTGTAAACAAAAAATAGATCATTCATAACAATTATAATTCAAAAGTAAAATGACTTCGAATACGTAGATAAGCCAAGTATTCCATGGATTTCCATTTGAATCAAAATAAGAAAATAGTCCCAAAATAGAAGGTGTCATCTTATTAGATAATATGGAAAATAGACAGGTTAAGGTAAATATTTTTTGTTTCTAATAGTTTTTTTTTTGTTCTCAATATTCTGAAAAATATATAATCAATAAATTCATACTCCTAATAAAATTCATATTCATAATGCTATGAATAGACTTATTTTAATTCAGTCATCTTCTATTGCCCATCTAAATCACGTCTTTAATTTTCATTCCAGATTGCGTTTAGTATCGTCATTACTAATATCTGAAGGGAAAGAAAAATATTCTTTTTCCCAGTGTGTTTGTCTTCAAAATGTTTCATAGACCACCCTACCCCACCCGTCCAACCCCTTCACACTGCATCTCTGGTAACATCTGAGTCAAAAATATAACGGACATATACAGAAAATCCATTAATAACGTGTTTCTCCCACCAGAGGTTTTTATTGATGCTTCCGAGGCAAGCTTTGACAGCGAGCAATCGAAATAACCCAATATTTTATTTGGCTCTTTGTCTGGGAAACAAGAGGGAAAACAATAGGCAGCACTGGAAGGCCATAATGCCTTTCCCTCTCCCTTCTAAGTACCGGCCTGCTGCTTTGATAAAAGAACCAAACAAAAACCGATACTCCAATTCCTTCTTTTTTCCTTCCTTTCACCTACTGGTTAACCCTAACTGTACTTTGTAGCCGCTAAATTCGAAGGGACAGGGGAAGGGTGGCCGAATGAGATGATGGCTGAGTTGAGTTGTTTCTCTCCCTCAGGGGGATATACAGGTTCTTTTTGATTCAGTTTTTTCAGTAATCAATGAAGGTCAACTGTAATATCTTCCGGGGTAGTGAAGGAATTTGGTGTGGTGGAATCGGTTCTCGGCAAACACGATATCGTTTGCTCGGGGTCATTGACTTCGAAATAAATCGTTTGTTTTGGGGTCCCCGAGGCGCAGTTTTGCTCTGGTGTAATCGGAAGAGTTCTCTTTCTTTCTTTTTTTATGACTTTGATTAAAACTTGCAGCGCAGCTTGATCGAAGATCACCCAATGAATTTACATTAGGGAGAAATTTTTCCTTGTTCACTCGACTTCAGCGCCATAATTTCAGGTTTATGAGAAGTGCACAAATGCATTTGTAGAAACTAAAAGAATTAGTGCATTTGCCTTGTGTAGTTTCTTCTGCAATACAAGATATTGTCGTTACTTGATCAAATCCTAATGCACCAAATGATCAACACCATTGCTATGATTGCCAACATATTCTCGAAAGATATATAATTGTCGAAAACGTTTTTTTAAAGTTCTGTTAATCATATCTTCAATAGGCAAAATATTTAAAAGGATTATAAAATAGCAATACTTATAGTTCATAAGCATAATTTATTTGAAAAAGACTAAATTATTATTTTATAGCACAATATAATGATACAAAGCGCAACATCTTAACGTTGCATCTTACTCTGATTGTATTTCAAATTTAATATCAAACTATAAATATTATAAAATTCACAAATTCCTTTTAAAATTTAATAACTCGAGAAATTTTTTTTCAGATAATTCCATAAGGATTTTACTATAGTATGTACAAACATTTGGAATTAGCACATTTGTAAGTATAATGTGCAAGCGTTTTGTAATTGTAAAAAGAAAAAAACCTTGAATATGAAATAATATTAATTTCAAGAAATTTCAAGTATTTTAATTTATTTATAAACAAGAAAAATGTGAAAAATAAACAACTGACAGAAAAGTTACATTACAGTCAATCAAACTAGTTTATTTCACAAAACTACTTTATATTGTCGAGGAAAGCAAAATGTAATTCGTTATAAATGAATAAATAGGAATATTTTATTCAGATCTTGATATGAGAATGCTAAAAAAACACTCCAAATATATTTAAAAAGAAAGAGAGAACAAAAATGGAGTTAGTTATGCGTTAGAAGATACAAACCAAATAGGCACAGCCGTACAAAACCAATAACAAATTGCTTCTTCCCAAGCGATAAAAAAAACTATGATACTATCAACAAATCTTCGGAAACAGATGGTTTTAGCTTCGGAAAAGCTGACTTTTAGGACGGATCAAAGCAACGCAGAACGAAGAAATAAGGATGAGATAAGAATGCGAGGAAATATTCCATGCTTTCTTGGAACAAAGTATCTTTCGAATATTCTAGAAGGCATTCACCAAGGGTGTTCATAAGTCAAAGACTAATTTACCTCAGGGGTTTTCGTTTGAAAAAAGTAAATAAAAACCTGTGAACTCTTTCTTCCTTTTTTGTGTTCGTAGCTGGAGACAGAATTGTTCTTCTTTCAAATGCGATCATAAAAAAGTTACAAAACGAATTATTCCCTTAGGATATATGATACCAAAGTATTATTTTCATCGTAAGTAATCATTTCATACTTTGCTGCTCGTACTTTTATTTCTTTGGTGTTAAGAAAAATAGTTTAAAAGTTTTTAAACTATTATTTTGATAATCTCTTTGCAGATCATTTTATTTTGTGAAGAATAAAATTGCGTTGCAGTGTTCCAGATATAGAAATTAGTTTAGAAGCCGTGTCAAAAATGTTTTTTTTATTTAAATTTCAATTTAAATGTGTGGTGTGATTTTATGTCTAGATATAAGAACACAAGAGATCTGTTGTTTGTTTTTTAATATGCATTCATATGATCGCTTATATAATGTAGATTATTGATTTGATTTAACTTACCGTAACTGTTTTATTTTCTTTACCATCTAATGAGATGACTCCTTCTACTTTGGGAATATTTTCTTATTTTGATTCAAATGGAAAGCCATTAAATACTTGACTCATCTATGTATTCGAAAAAAATTTAATATTGAATTATAATCGTTATGAATGCTTTATTTTTTGCTTACAACTATCAAAATGCGATAAATCGATGCACGTACGGTATATGGACAGAGCAGTTAAGAGGTTAAATGATGCAGGATATTACTTAGTTGTAGAATATGATGTGAAATACCACTTATATAATGTAGATTATTGATTTGATTTAACTTATTTTAAATGAAGTAGGATATTAGTTATAGAATATGATGTGGAATACACTTATATAATGTAGAATATTACATAAAGTTTTAAATTATAAGATGTCGAATTTTACTTAATGATACTATTTATACGATGTGTGATTTTACTTAATGATATAGTTTATATGATGTAGAATATTAATTAATGATGTAACTTATATGATGTAGAATATTACTTAATGATATAACTTATATGATGTAGAATATTACTTAATGATATAACTTATATGATGTAGAATATTACTCAATGTTTTAACTTGTATGACGTAGAATGTTACTTAATGTAACTCAAATAATATTCATAAGAATTTTTTATGTAAACATATAATGTAGATTATTACTTTTGCTAAACAATGAAATAAAACAAATAATAATGTAAATAATTGAAAAAAAATCTTAAGTATATATAATAAAGTGTAAATATAATCTTGAATAAATAAAAAAAGAATTTTTACACATGTCTCACATATTATCTCAATATAATTAAAAAATTATATCAAGGAAAAAGTTCTTATTTGTCTTCAAAAGAATTCTCTATAAATGATTCACAAGCTCTCATTTAAATTTAAAATATTTTTGTATTTGTGTTGATATGAACAATATTCATCTCAGAGCTGAAAATATTACTCTACTACTTTTAATCGGTGTTTATTAATCACATGAACTTTGTTTTGAGATAAATTGGAGTCAATTCCTATCTATAACTGCTTATCATATATTGTATATATATTTTCTATATATTTATATATTTTCTATATAACTATATATTTTCATACACAATGCCAGTATATAATATCTTTTTTATCCTCATTGAGTATCGATGTAAAAAATTAAATAAAAAAAACAGATAAAAATTTAAGCAGCAAACTTATCAAAATATTTAACAAATTTCTTAATCTTCTTTAAAAAAATCATTCTCCAATTTCTGAATAACAAAGCATTATCGTTATTTTTTTTTTCAAAAAACGTTTTCTTTTATTACACGAAAAACAGCCTATTCATTTCAAAACACGAAAATAATTCAAACACGCGCCGCTAAAGGTAACAATAACGAACTTTAAACATTTTAAAAATGATTTGTTTATTATGTTGTTCAACTAAGCGTAAACAAACACATGAGCTTTTTTAGAACAAAACTGTAGAAAAAGAGCACGGTTTTAAATCTTTCCTTTACATATAATTTTACTAAAATTCTCTGTGCATACAACAAAGAGTAAGTGTTATTTCATTAGAACGCTTTTTTTACGAGATTTCATTTATAAGGTAATGTACTGTGGTAGGGAAAACTACGAAGTGAAGTGAAAGAATAGCAACGGCGTGTAGTACCAATTTTAGTGCTATGCACTTTTACGACGTCGAGTTTATTTGCGCGCGAGTTTTCCGAAAAGCTCCATAAGCCCGTTTCAGAAAAAAAGGATGTAAAATTTTGAAAGGTTGATGGTCGCTGTCTTTTCAACCGGAAAACAACTATAAAGAATCCATCTCCGAGCGGGAATCCCGTCTTACACAATCCGCTTTTTCGAAACAACCTTTCAAATTCGGTGTACAATTTCGGTGAAAGGCACTTTAATCCACTAAAACCACGCAAACGAATTTTATGACCTTCGAAGATGATGCGGACTTCTTCTCTTTTTTTCCATTTTTCATTTTCGAATTCTAGGCCACATTGCTGCTAGACACTTTCTTCCTTCCTTTTTTTATTTTTTTTAAAGAAAATTCTTCGAACGAGATGGATGTGCCGGCATGCGACCTGTCGGTGGTGATGTTCGTCTGGAAAGACATGTTCTATGAGTGAGTTCGGTTCGATGACCTTCCCCGTGTTATATCATCGTGGTGTTATGGTTCTTTGGGTACAAGTGGAATATTTTTAAAAGTTCAAAACGACCCACGTGTTTCGTCTATCGGTTATGCATGAATCAACAAGAGACAGTCCCACCCCTCCCTCCGATTTTGGAAAGTTCGAATGGGTGTGTCTGAGAGGGTTCGTTGTATATCGTGAAATTCACGCAGTTCGGGTTAGAAAACAAAAACGATGAGCTAATGTTTGCTTTAGTTGAATTGAAGGGCATTGAATGTTTGTTTAATAATGTTTTGAACTTGCGATAATACTGAGATACGATTATATCGAAATTCGAATAACAAATGCATTCGTGACATTCCACAAAATGAGACGAAGCGTTTCAGAGATACTTTATAAGATACGTATATTACTGATACTGGACAAAAGGATTGTATACGTTACAGATAGACGGGTCAGATTCTTACATTACTTAATTTCGATTTAATGGATTAATCGACCTTGGATTAACTTTACAAAAATTCTAGAAAGGAAGATGTTTACATCTACTAGTGATATTCTATTCCATGGTTAATAAGTTACATAAATTCTAAAAATTGAGAGGGATACATTTATTGCTAATATTTGATTCAATGGATTTCTATGTTACAGAAATTCTAGAAATGATGATAGATGCATTTACTACTGATATTCGACTCAATGGATGCATACGTTACAAAAATTCTAGAAATTTAGAAATATGCATTTACTGTTGATATTCGATTTAATGGATACATGCGTTACAGAAATTCTAGAAATGGTGACATACATTTATACTCAATGGATGAATATGTTATAGAAATTCCAGAAAGGGTTATAAATAAATCTACTACTGGTATTCAATTCAATTGATTTATATACGTAATAGAAATTCTAGAAAAAGTGATAGACACATTAATTACTGATATTCGTTTCGACAGATGTATATAGTTAATAGAAATTCTAGAAAGGGAGATAGATATATTTACTACCGATATTCGTTTCAATGGATATATATAGTTAATAGATATTCTAGAAAGGGAGATAGATACATCTACTACTGGAATTCGTTTCGATGGATGTACATAGTTTATAGAAATTCTAGAAAGGGAGATAGATACATTTACTACCGATATTCGATTCAATGGATATATATAGTTTATAGAAATTCTAGAAGAGGAGACGGATACATTTACTGCTTACATTCGTTTCAATGGATATATATAGTTTATAGGAAATCTAGAAAGGGAAATATAATATACACGCATATTACTAAAATTCGATAAAATGAATTGAAAATATAATGCATCAGTTACAGAAATAAATATTTACTATTATTCTAATTAGAATCATTCATGTTATTAAGTAAGAAAATAATATAATTTGAAATATATATCACAACTGAAGATTAAAGTACAATTATCATGACGGCGAAACGTATGTAAAAAAGATGAAAACGAAAGAAATATGTCAATTAAATTTTAAACGATTATGCAGTTATTTTTTAAAAAAAAACATGTTATAAAAACCAAAAGAACTCAAAAAATTTCAATAATTTATCATTTAAAAATAAGCTTACAATTTATATATTTATATATTTTGGTTTTTAATAGTAATAATTGTACACATTTGCGTAATATCACTGCAATAATTATTTCTAGAACGATTTACTTTTTATGAAATAATACGAGGCATATTCGGAAAGTAAGTACCGTTTTTTAATAAATAGAACAAAACATTTTTTTTTCAAACAAATTTTATTATTACATGAAAGACCAAACCTTAAACTATTTTTCTACGTAGTTTTCACCAATGTTCAAACACTTGTCGTAGCGAGTGACGAGTTTTCCTATGCCTTCCTCGTAGAAACTTGCCGCCAACGATGATAAACACGACTGCACGGCATTTTTAACCTCCTCGTCGGATCCATAGCGCTTACCACCTAACTCACGCTTCAAATGCAAAAACAGGTGGTAGTCAGATGGTGCCAAGTCCGGGCTGTACGGCGGGTGGTCAAACTGCTCCCAACCAAACTGTTGGATCAGTGTTTGAGTGGCTCCAGCAGTATGGGGCCGAGCATTGTCATGGAGCAACACGATTCCTTTACTCAGCATTCCTCTGCGTTTGTTCTGAATTGCTCGCCGTACTTTTTTTTAAGGTTTCACAATATCGTGCGGCATTAACTGTTTCACCTCTGGGGAGAAATTCTGTGAGCAAAACCCCTTTCCTATCCCAGAACACAGTGCACATGATTTTTTGTGCTGACATTGTCGTTTTGAACTTTTGTTTTTTTTGGTGATTGTGTGTGCCTCCACTCCATTGATTGTTGTTTGGATTCAGGCGTAAAATGACGAACCCAAGTTTCATCACCAGTCACAATTTGTCTTAAAAAGTCCTCACCCTCATTACTGTACCGTGTGAGAAATGTCAAAGCACTGCCAAGTCGCTTGGTTTTGTGACCATCAGTAAGCATTTTCGGAACCCCTCGAGAACACAGCTTGTGATAGCCTAATTTGTCAACAACAATTCCGTACAACACAGTACGTGAAATTTGTAGAAATTCGTCTGAAAGTATCGTTATTGTGAATCGTCTGTTCTCTTTGATTTTTTCATCAACTTTCCGTATCAGATCGTCATTGACAAGAGAACGCCGACCACTCCGAGCCTCATCGTGAACATTTTTTCGACCTTCATTAAACATTCTAACCCACTTCCGCACCATTCCATCACTCATCGCGTTTTCACCATACACTTCTTTAATTTCACGGTAAATTTCAGCCGGTTTCACATTTTTTGCGTTTAAAAAACGGATAACAGAACGAATCTCACAGTCGGCGGGATCAGTAATTGTCTTAAACATTTTAAACAAGCACAGCGAACTGGAAACACAACCTACAGCGTCCAAAATGGCATCAGTTGAGAGTCAGTGAACAAGGAAGACTAGTGCGCATGCGCAGAACGCCGATCGCAGTGCTGCAGCGGCAGTATAATGAAACGGTACTTACTTTCCGAATATGCCTCGTATTTAATCGTTTTGTTTGGAATTCAGTAAAAAAGCCATTAAGAAAAATTAGTTATAAACAATATATTTTGTGTATTTTCTTTTAAATATTACATAATTAGATCAAAAAATATAATATAATTAATCTGATGAATCAATTGAATGCTACAATTCGATTTAGAATGTTACAATAAGATTATTTTAATTTTTATCTCACTAGTTAAAATACAAAGGTATAAAAATTCTTTATTTATTCTCAAAATTGGAACAGATAAATTTTGAGAGTGAAATGAATATATCAAAAGAAAGTTCCGGAAAAAGCAACAAAAGACATGAAAATAAAAAGTGAAAAAAACTCACGTTTTCTAATTTGTAAGATCAAAGATCTCGGATCTTATAGAGAAAAATGGATCGTTAAACTTTTTCAAACTTTGACACGAAATGTAAATTAACCTGCAGCAGATTTAGTCCATTGTTATGAGCTACAATAAATCATCTCTCTGTAGCTTTCAAAATGACAACACAGTTCATCATTTTCTTACAGATGGCAGCACAGAAGCACTTTTTCCTGTTTTGCTGAACATTGCCAACGAAAAAAAAAGCTGGATATTATAGCGATTTTTTCCTATATAAATATGATGAACATTTATGACTCCTAAAGCACTTATCGTTTGTTCGTTGTACATTTTTTTGCGTGACTAAAAAAAAAAAGGAATAATTAATTGCATATGCAAAACTTTGGAAGTTAATGCATAATTTATCCCGTACTTAATGCTCGGCTAAAAAAAAGAATTTTTATTTCTTAGATTGCAATTTGTGAGGTATTATTTTCAGGAGTCGTCAAAATAAAATCCGAAATTATTTTTTTATATTATGAGAAACGTTAATTTTACTTTCCGTTTTCTAAAGTGGTAGGTTTTTATAAGTAAAAAAAGACATATAAGCGAACAATTCTTAAACAATGGGAACAGAACACAAAAGGACTGTTTTGTAAGAATATGTTTTTTTAGTAAAATTTAATCTTCTTACATTTCCTGGTTGTTATTGAGAACAAAAAAGATAAATTATTTGCAGCAGAATTGTAGACGAATTTCATTTATATATGTAGAAATAAATTGCTTGCTTTTATTTAATAAACTACGTATTTTTTGAACTTAAAGATTTTAAACATAAATTGAAGCTGCATTATTGATATTCTTTATAACGAAATTATTCGTTGCTTTCGTAATTTTAAATACATGATTTTAATTCTTTGAAGAAGAACTTAAATACAAAAAACTTTTGATTTGTGCTGAAAATATTCAATTGATTAAACCAAAATCCAATAAATATTTAAAGTTTTAAGAAAAAAGGCGAAAAATTATTTATTTAATACAATATTTAGCAATTTTTTCATAGATAAAAAATTAATAAATTTAAAAATGAAAAAAAAATCTTTTACACTATTTATATGTTTTATATTATTATATTGCTAAATATAAAAATGGAAATCAAGTACAAATATTATTAAAGTTTAAAAATCGATGAAAACCATGCAAGATATGCTTATTATTATTATTATTAAGCACGTAAGTCTTTCCAGTTAAGAAATGTATAATCTGAGATTTTGCTGTATTCAAATTCTGGATGAAAATAAGTATTAAAGATGTTATATAATAACATTTACGGCATTGAAAAAAGTTTACTGGAATATTAATTTTATTTGAACAATTTCAATAAATAGGATTCTAAAATGTGGAAAACCGCTAGAAAAATTAAAATTAATTTAAAAAATACATATACATTCCCTTAATTTTAAATAATATTAGCCTGTTAATTGCAAATCTTATTGCAAAGAAATTTAATTATCACATATAACCTCATAATTAGCAGCCAATAATTAAACAAGCAGCCGAAGCTGAACAGCAAATTGAATGTTTTCTGGTTGTTTGCCCTATTTCTATAAAATATTTAAAATTAAATTAACATATGAATTGCCCGTCTGCTGTGAAGTCTTAATATCGTGAAAATATCAGTAAGAAAAATAAAATGTCAGTAAAATTAAGCTATTTAGATAGCTAAATACTTTAAACATTTCATTATATTTATTACAGAAAAGCTCTTCATTAACAATATATCTCAAAGATATACAAATGCAAATTAAAACTAATCCAATTTAGCACGGATTTCGCGTTTAAAAAAGCATATTAAGCTAAGAGGTAGTTAATTATTCATGCAAATGGTGAATGGCTTTAAGAACAACACTTGAAGGCCCTAAGGCATCATACATCTCGCCCAGTTCTTCAAAAAAACCTTCTTCAAAACCACTTGCCCCTAAAACCCTCCAGAGTAAAATAAACCATCCTGGTAAAAACTTGCTTATTTATGGACCAAAACAAGCGCGCACAGGAAACATTTGAAGTCGTAAATCACGTATTCAAAACTTTGCTATTCCTTCAGATCATAAATATACGCCGGGAGATGCTAAAAATTGGCCCTCTAAGAATTGTCGTATGCAAGATAGATACATTCGCTTTCATAAGGAACACGTCCTAGCAATGTAGGCTTGAGTTTGTTGTTGTTGTAGTTTTATGTTTAGGATGGTCAATAGGAGATTTTAAGATGCACGGTTTTTCCGGGAGGGAGCAATAAGAACTTTATGGCGCTGAGTCTGGGACATAGAGGAACGCAGTTTTGCTATACATCTCTTGGATTGTGAATAATAGATGTGAAAAAAGGAGGCTTAACGCGTTTAGTCTGGATGAATCGTTTTATTAAAATGCTGGTTCTTTTGAAGTAGGCGCTGGAGTTTACTTAATGCACTTTTTAGGGGGGGTATACATAAAACAGTTCGAAGTTAAATTACTAAATGTTTATGTTGCCGAAGGAAGCTACCATTAATATATAAAATGTTTCCGAGCAAAAGTTAAAAAATCTTTTAATTTTTTTCTTTTATTGACTCTTTCCAATAGTAAGGTCTCGAGACCCCATTCTACCGTAGAACCGCCGTATAAGAAGGTCTGGTGCAAATTAAGTCTGCCAAAAATCAAATGAAGTTTGGAGAAAGCGTGACAGTTCTGGTAGCATCTTATAAATATGCAAAATTACCAGGTTCGTTCCCAAACAACCCTACTGTTTCTTTAAAACAATATAATGGATACAATTATATTCTTAATATAATTGAACTGAATTGGGAATTTCTGTATTTGTCAACTGTTAGCAAGGTCTTAAACACAAATATGGCCATGATTTTACAGAACGTTAATTTTGAAAATAAACAAAACTTATTCCAGATTAAAATAATGTAAACAAAATTTGACAAGTTTATGTTATAAACCAAGAATTACTAACAAATGTCTATAGCTTAATTCAGCTCTATCTACTAACTTCGTTTTGGTTCAGGCCTCATAATGCAAAAGGTGATGGCATCGTCTTTTCTCGGAATTTACCAATTCAAGTAAACTGATTGCGACCATTTCAATATGTGCTAGACTCACTTACATTTAATTTCTTTCAAATCATGTCCATTAAAACCGTGTCTGGTATGACTTAACATTGAAGTAAAGAGCTACAATTCATAGTCAAGACATTATAAATATGAAAGTTTGGATGGATGGATGATGGGGTTCAATCACGCCAGAACGGCTGAAGGAAATTGGATGAAATTTAGCCCATAGATAGATTATAGTCTACAGAAGAACATAGGTTAATATTTATTCCGATTAATTGAGTGGTTAATTTTTTATTAACTAAAATCTAACATATGCCTTTTTCAATCGTGTTTTTTATTTTTCTATTTCTGGTATTCTTTTAATATGATCTTACTATTCTAAAGGAAGGTTTATTAATTTTATTTCCTATGCTGTGCTTGTGTTAATATAATTCGATATTTCCTGTTCATTTCTCTTGATTTTTTTCTTGTTGTACATATTCCTTTTGCCTATTTTCATCATTTTCGATTAAATTTTTAAAAGTACCTTTATAGTTTCAAGCACATAGCTTTTAAGTAGTTTTTTCCCCACTCTAACGATGTTAGACGTAACATGTTTTCGAGCGGTTATTTCAAATAATTCCGTTTATTGTCGTAGTGTATGATAAATTTAAAATTAAACATTGCTAATTAATAGATCTTTTGATTTCCTTCAGAAGTGCTTTTGAATAAAAATCAAACAGATGAATTGAAATTAAAAATTTCTAATCTGCATTGCGTTACCCTATATGGCTCTTAAAATTCACCTTTTTGCGTTGCTCGAATTGACGTTGAAAGTTTATACAGGCATACGGTTATGATAACATTTTAAATTGTGATTAGGCTATCAGTTCTCACATATATACATCAAAATTTCCACACGTACGAAGTCGCGGGTAAGAGCTAGTGTACTATATTATTAACTACAATGAATCATAAATTATCTCATGCTAACACTATTCGCTCTTTACAGCCCATGTCTATACTAGAATATTAACTATATAAAAACGATTACGATTACATATGGTAGGCCTTACAACACTCTAAATCAATATCGATGATGCGCTAATAGAAAAACCATAAAAGTTTGAACGCAATCAGTGCTAGTTAATACAGCATCCAGGGCAGGGTCGTTTGGTTTTTGATACATCATCCTTTTAAACTGACAATTTTAGGTTTAATGGCGGTAAATTATTTTAATGTCTACCATCAGTTGCGGCCATTCGGGAACAATGTTCTACTACCCGACTATCTTCGTGGAATTCGAACGGAACCTGATGTGTTCGAGGATCGCGTCCAAGGAGGGAGTGTTATCGGTGAAATGAAACTATCAAGTGCAGGAAGGGGAGGTAGTTCTACCGAAATGACCTCGTTATAGGTGGAATTGAGGGCGTAGATTCAGTTCGGTTTGCTGGCGTCCCAAACTTTCAAATTTGGTACCTCTAGATTCGCTTTCGAACGACCCATTTGAGATTCGGTTGCGAATCAGTTTTGCTTCCATTTTTTTGTGTATTATAAATAGTTGTCAAATATGAAAGGGGTTTTTAAAAGCTAATGGTAGAAGAAAAACAGATAATCAATTTTGAAGAGTATTTTGATATTATTAGCATTCGAAAAACTGTTCACCCCTTTTGCTTTCGAAATTTAATATACCTGGAGCTTTCTATTACTTTTGTAATGGCCAGCGTTGGACTGGTGGTAAGGTTTCAGGTTTCAGACCCGATTCCACTGAAGAACCATCGTGTAAGGGGGTCTTTTGCACGTTAAATCTGCAAGGTCAAACGTCCTCCCGCTAGTGTGGTGTGGAAAGGGAGGTGTCAGGTTCTCTGTTCCAGATCTAAATTACGATCTGTGAATGAGTGGATGAAGTCCGCCCCGTGAAAAGCGTTGAGACGTGTGTGTAAATAAGTTGCACTCTTGGTCCTAGGAATTGGAATTTTCATGTCCAATAACTTTCTTAGTTTTGAAAATTGAAAAATAAACCCAACCAGACAAATTATCACCTCATTAAGATAAACAATTTTTATATATTAAGTTTTTCGATTTCAACAACATCTTAGAAGTAAATTGCTGCTTAGTGATTTTTCAAGCTCTAAATGTGACTTATTCTAACCTCAACAATTTATGTGCCGGCTCTCTGATTCAGAGGTAGCGCGTCTTCCTTGTGTTCTAGGAGTCCCGGGTTCGGGTATGGTTTTTCTTCTGTGTGCCATCTGTGAGATGTGCGACTGTGCACTCCTGTAAAAAGGGGCTGTGCAAGCAAATGTGGTGAGTGTATACTAAGACGTATTCTTGGCCCTAGTTGGCGCTACTTCAAAAAACAAGAGGCGCTCCTTTCGACTTAAATCTGCTGCTGTATCAGCAGGGGGCTTGTCGATAGGCAAGTGCCATAAATAACAACAACAACACAATTTATGTTGCCAGAAAATAGCATAGATATAAAAGCAAATTTGTCTTCCATCTTGACGGAAGGAATTTATTTTTGGTCCTGAGATTTTAAAAATAGGCTACTTAATTTATAAAAGATTCAAAAAGTAATAGAGCAGCAATATTTATTTAAAAATGAATTGAAGCACGAGAATTTAAAACATCTAGATATGAAATGAAGAATATTTCAGTCCAATTCTTTGTCAATTAAGATCACCATGATTATAATTAATTACTCTACAGTTACATAAAATCCTACTCTTTTTCAAATGTCACTGATTACATAAAATAGAATACTTCAAATCCTCCATCAAAACAACTCAACAGACTATTTTATCTAATACACACTCATTCATTTCTAAAAATAAATGACTTTTTCATTTTTCGAAGGTCATTTAACATTCGAGAACAAATCAATAAAACCCCTTTTACATCAACGTAAGGTGCATATTTTTTTAATAAAACGGAAAAGATGAGAAATCCATCCTCGCCTCTTTGAAAAGAGTGATCCTAATTAACAATTCAATGTGAACCGTATATCCTCAAGGTTTCTCTTATGAAGGAATCTCGAAGGCACTGCTGTTGACGATTCCTTCTGAATCTTCGAATGAACGATTCCTTCGAACTCTTGATTAAGCATTTAAAAAAAAAGATAAAGAATCTTCTCTTGCAATGGTTTAGAATTGGTGGATTGCAGGAGTGTAGAAGGGGAGGAGGGAAAGAAGAAAGAAAGAAAAAGTATCAGGAAGCTCATCTTGCTCATTGTAATGACACTGATGATTCAAGTCCTAACCAAACCTCATCTCGCTTAACGAACTACTTTTGGTCGGAGGTTAATTAGGCAAAGCAGTGAGAACTCAAATATAAAAAAATAAAGAAATCTTCACGCTCATTAATGGATAGTTGGAATATATATGTATACACTCACCTGAAAAAGAAAAAAGAAAGAAATAAAATTTCTTTAAAAGACATCTGTATAAAGACTTTGAGCTAGTAACTCAAAAGAAGTCTTTATCTTGTCAGGGTTTAATAGAACAATTTATCGGGGATGGGGTGGAGGAATCGGTTGCGAATTTCGATTTTTTTTTCAGAAGGGACAGTAATGAGGGTTTGATTTCTATAGCAAATAATTGGACCTTAAATTCACTTTAAGGATGAAGTCAGTTGTAATCCTTTTTAAGAAGTCTTAGAAGCTTAAAAAGTATGATTAGGAATACTAAATTGGTAAAAATTAAAATCGTAGTGCCTTTTTTATGAAATTTTAGAATCAAAAGTTATTTTTTGAAGAATAATGGATTTTTATTATTTATAATTATCAGATATTTTGAAACGAATTTATAAATTGATTATTGTTATTTAGTTTACCTTTCATATCCTTTATTCTTGAAAACTTTTTTTACCAAAAACAAAATTATTTTAGACAAGCTAAAATTTAAGTGAAAAATTTAAAACGTTTATAAAAACCATTTTTAAAACATAATGTATGCATACAATTAACATAATGTAACATAATGTATGCATAAATTTATGTGCATACAATTAATCGATTGCAAGGTCTTTTTTCTATTCTGTCTAAAAATACATTCTTTATCAAATTTAAAACTATAGTCGCATTTTTTATTAATCTTTATAGAACAATTTTGGCAATTAAAGATTCTAAATTTTTTTCAGCAAAACATTTTTTGCTTAAACTTTATTTTTTGTTTTTGAATTTTTGATAAAACTTAATATCGATGAAAATAATATTTAATTTTTAAATCTGAATATATTGTAAAATTCCAGTAAGAATTATTTCTTCCATTAATAAGAGCTCAGTTAAAAAAAAGGAATATTTATAAATGAATGTACTTCAAAATTTCTTGAAGAATAATTAGGACACAGCTTGCATCTTTTCCTAAATGAATATTTATTTTAAATTTGCAAAGATAAATAAGATTATTTTTTAACCTGTATAAGCTATAATATAAAATATTAGATTATGAAAGTTTTTAGATATTATGGTGAACGTTTAGCTATCATTTAGCTCCCAATCAAGCAAAATGCTCCAAAAAGATTTTACAAGATTGTATTATTTAAAACTTGTTAATAAAAAAAGCGTTTCTGTTTAATTTAAAAAAAATAATCTTAGAAAGATTCTATTAAAAGAGCAGTGGTATAAGTTTTTACATACTTGTTATTACAAGAAAGATATAGTATTTAAGATACAAATTTATGTATTAAAATACATTTGTCATTCATATTTTAAAATAAACTAGAAAAGTTATTAAAAATTAAATCATTTTTATATACAAAAATGTCTTTATATTTTGTAAAATTAAATTCAGTGATCATTTACTATATTAAAATATTATTTTAAAAAACTGTTTTCAATAACTCTTCTATTTAGAACAACAAATAAAGTCAATTGCCCTGATAAAAATATCAAATGTTAAGGGAACAAAATAAACGATGTCTATTGTCTGCTAAAAACGTTTAAAAATGCCTTAATATAAAATAAATGACGTTTCTGAAATCGATTAATCATGCGTTAGAATCATCTCAAAAAATTGTCTAGATTCTAATGCATTTCCAATATTCTCACACCTATATTTCTTTCAATACATTTCCACACATTTGGTGAAAGAAAGATTGAAAAAAACACACACATTTTTTTCTTTTTTATCAGAACTACGATGATTCGAAACGAATGATGTAAAAATTATTTATGCAATTTCAGATGCAAATTGCTTTCGAATATTGGATTTAGATATCACAATCCAAACGCGCAATTTGTTCGTATCAATGAGCATGATACGTTCCATGGAGCGACCAATCTCTAAATTCCATCTCATAGTCTGTTAAGAAAACGATCAATTCCGAGATCTCCTTTAATCTCATATCCTTTCTACTTGGAAATAATATGGAGGCATTTAAAAATTATTGAGGCATGAAATTCGTTTCGTTCATAAAAAGAAAAGATAAAAACAAAAATAAAAAAAATCGTTTGGAATTCTGATGGCTTCCTTTTCGTAGAAGACGAGCCTCATCACCATATCTTCAACATTAAACCACTTCATTATCCATTGACGTCAGATTATTAAAAATGGAACTAGAATTCTTTACCATAAATTCCCTCGCTTTCGGAAACTTATTTAAATCTTTTGTTATCTCTTAGAGAGCCTTAATTTCTTTCCCGCTTTTTCTTGACGAACGACCACTTCGAAGAACGAACGCAATTTTCAGTATTTTTTTCACCCATTTTTAGTTCTAAACAATGCTTAATTTAAGCATTCTTGATGCAGCATGTTAATAAGCACCTTTTAGCGTTAACATCGAACGTGGAAAAGGTTTTACATGGGCCTCGCTAATTATGTTCCATGTGTGCCGAGCTTTATTCTATTTTATCGTCTGCTCTTTTAAGAAATTAAAGTTCGAGTGGGGTTGAGATGAAATTGCGTGTTGGGAATTTTCGTTTGGAGAGGATGTAAGAATTTTTGGGAAATGGTAAAAGAAAACAAGCGTGGCAAAATCGTTTATTTCTTCCCTTTTTTATTCTTTTTTTTTTCTTTTACATCCAAAAAGGAAGATTGTTTGTATACTTTCTATCCGTTTACTGTCACGCAAGAAGAGAGATTGTGGTGCAATTTAAAATATTTTTTTTTAATTTTTTTTATTTTTGTCTAATGTAGAAAATTTTTTGTTTGTTTTTCAGAAGATGTGAGAGTATTCTTTTTTCCATCTAAATAACTATCCTTCATAAAAATTTCAGTATTTTGTTAGAAGCTGCAACTATATGCAAAAAAAGCAAGTAAAAATGGAGTACAAAATGAAAGAGCATTATTTAGTTGATTGATTATTTTTCGCTTAAGAGCATATATCGTTAATTTTCATGTTTTTATAATGGTTACTTATTTGTGGTTATGATTAATTGTGTCGTTAATAGTTAATAATTAACATCTCTAGAATTCTAACAAGAATTTCTTAATTGTTAAGAGAGGTAATAACATTTCGAGATGATTACTTACCAAAATTTAAGAAACTATAAATAAAATGGAAAAAAAATGAAAGAATTTTTTAAACAATAAAATGATTGAAATAGAATTTATTATTTATTACAGACAAAATTTCTGAATATATTTGATTAAATCATTGAAAAAAAAGAATATATAACTTCCAAGTTTGTATTAGTTTTCAACAACAACAATAAAAAAAATATTTGAACATCTTCAGTACATAATCTGATGCAAAATTTGTATGTTAGTGTAAAATAAAGCTTTTTTTAGATATTTTATTTAAAAAAAAGGAAAAAGAAACATTTTAAAAAGTGTTTATAAGAAAAATGAAAAAAAAAATGCATACATATTTATTTAAATTATTTTTTAAAATATTGTTGAATTAATCAGTTTACGTTTAGTAATGATGAACAAAAGCCCAATATGAATGTTAGACAAATACTACTAAATCAATGGAATTAAAACGTATTTATTCAGCAACAATAACCAAAAAAATCTTTCGTCACAGAAAATTTTAATTAACTTCCAAAACAGAATTAAAACAAAAATAATTCTCCCTCTAAAATGTTTGTAGTTCTGAAAATATTCTCTTTTAAATAATGAGAATTAGCAACCTGTTCTGAAACAAGAAAGAACACTTCTAAAAGAAACGTTCGTTTTCGAGAATTAGACTGTTGTATGCACAAGCGTAAGGTGAATCGTATATTTAACATTTAACTATTTGTTTCTAGAAGAAATAAAAATCGTTTTCTGTTTCCTGAATGTTTTTTTTTTCTCGTAACAGCTGCTTGTATACAGCGAATGATAGCTAAAAAGGAATGTGAACTTCTCTGCTTGAAAAATTCCATTGTTTATAGCGGACAAAAACGGAAATATGCAAATACTTTCAGTAAATATATGCAAAACTTTATATGCCAACAGAACATGTATTTTTTCAAACAATTCCCATTCTCAGATCTGTTGGTTAAAGATTTATTACCTGTTATAATTTAAATAACAGTTTTCCGAGGGAGTTTTAATCGCATTCAATATTATTATTACACTTTTAGTGTCATTACCTTTTGCATCAAGATTTTGGTGTTTTAAAAATAATAAATATTAATCGAATTTCAATTAATAAATATTATCAAAGGCAGGTATTTGGTCAAGTCATATTTACACCCAGTGTTCTATTAGAAAATTTATTATATGATGTCTTTTTGCAATATTGTGATATTATGTGCAATGAAATATTCAGTGTATCTCAAAGGTATTCTGGTGCGGTTACATATTCTACTATCTTCTATTTTGAAACAACAGATGGCGTTACCTTACAAACATCAAGGCTAACTTATTAACATGATTTCCCATTATCCTTCTTAGGGATCATTAATGGTAAATTTTTGTGTTCGTATTTGTTCTATCTTGTGAAATGTTAAAACTTAAAAAAAATAATTAAATAACTGTTCCTAAAACTTATCTTTTGTTTTAATATAACTCGTAAGGAAGTTATAAGAATCACATCTCTACAATTCATAATTTTTAAAGATTGTGAATTTATCTCTCTCTTGTATCATTTGAACTCGGAATAACCAAATACAGTTTTTGTGCATTCGGAACATTCTGCACTTTTATATCACCTTAAATGCACATTTACTAAAATCCTAATCGATAAATGTTTTATAAACGATTTTTAAATGTAACGACAGACGATTTTTAAATGTAACAATTAGAAAAAACAAAATAAAACGATTACATCTAATTTTATTTCAAATAAAAAATAATCTTAACAGCAATATTATACAGCTACTTATTATTATTATTTTACTTTTTTATTTCTAAAGAAAAAGTCCATTGCTATACTTTTCATTTTTTTCCGGAAGCAAGAAAATTCAAGTATCTGCTTTGCATTTTTATATCTCGAAGCACCTGATTGCATAAAACAGATTTTATATTGCGTATCGTTTTTGTCAGTTCTCTCAATATTCTTTAACCGTTTTTGTGCAAATTTTTGAAATGCATATAAACCCAATCGGCATTATTCAATATTGCTATTTTTATTCATTTTTTTTTCTTTTTTCTTTGGGAGACTTAAGACGGCTCGTTTCAACACACACTGAGAAACAGAATATAAAAAGATTGAATTTCAAGAATAACTTCAGCAAGAAATTCTCCAAGAAAGAAAAAATTACGTCTCGAACTAAAACAAAAAGTACTTTAACGCTTCGTTTTCTTTCATATAAAATCATGAATTCCTTTGTGTTTCTTTTTTTTTCCCTTTTGGTGATTGGAGAAGCCTAGAAAAATATCTGAGTTTTAAGTTTTGTAAAAGCTGATTTTAAACTGGTATTGCTTTCCAATGCTTTTTGAAGAAAATATAAACTCAAAAGGGGGGGAAAAAGATGCAGTACCCGTTCATGCATCGTTTCCCCTCTGCGGATATAACTGTTTCGTTCCAAGATTAACTCCGCATCTTTTTATTCTCAAATGAAACAAAGCCTTTTTCCCCTTTAAAATATGCTGGAAATTGAAAACAATTGTTTGAAAGACGTTTATTGTTTATTTCTTATAAAAAAAATATTTAATGCAATCTAAAAATAAATATTATGCTGAAAATATATTCAGTTGAATTTTTACGATTAAAAAATATAAAGTCGTTTTAACATTTTCGCAAAATATTTCAAAAATAGCGAAAAGATAGAAAAAAAATATTTAATAAAACAATTTCCGAAATTTTGCCGTAAAAAATAATTAC
Source organism: Argiope argentata (assembly GCA_026289955.1). Lineage (NCBI taxonomy): Eukaryota > Metazoa > Arthropoda > Arachnida > Araneae > Araneidae > Argiope > Argiope argentata. The sequence goes on from JAOUZG010036681.1 coordinate 2,203,128, forward strand.
AATACAGTTATATGACTGAAGAAAATACATTTATTAATCAGCGGTAATTTGATATAAGAAATGTGAATTTCATTACTAAATTGATACGCTTTATTTTTCACATAAACTTGAATTCAGCCATTTGTATGCATAGAAAGTATTCTATGTTTTAAATAGAAATGTTATTTTATATGCTCAGGCGAATTTATTTTTTCAGTGAAGTGACTTCCTATATGCCGTATTATAACTTATATCCGTTTGGTAATAATAAAGAAAATAGTGATTGTTTTGATTAAACCTCTTCGAAACTAACTCTTCAGATTTCTAATAAAAATTAAAATACGAATGTAACTGAAATAGTTATATATTTTTAAAAAAAGCAAAAGTTAACATTTAAAAAAGCTTCTAACATACCATATTTTAAATTTTAAAATAATTAAATTTTTATTATAGTTTTTTTGATAATTTAATTGATATTTGCTTAAATTTTGAGAAATTTATTTCGTTCAACTTTGTAAATATACTTCTTTTATTGATTAACTTTCCCAACTGAAAAAATAAAAATACAGGGTGTCCAAAAAGTTCCCGTACTGATGATTTGTGAATTTATTTTACGAAAACCATAGGTTTAAAAAGAATTATTTCTATGCCAGTGATAAAAAGCACTTTTAACATAACTAAGGAAAAAATACTGAACTTACATTTATAATAAATGTTCAAAATGTCCATCCCTTTCTTGGAGACAAAGCTGAACTCGTTTGCGCATGTTTTTCGAAACGCGTTTTAACATGCTAGGAGTGATTTCTTGTATCTTTTGGGTAATTGCGATTTTCAAATCATCTATTGTTTGAGGATCACCTTCATAAATGTTGCCCTTTAAATATCCCCATAGAAAAAAGTCCGGGATGGTCCGATCAGGGGATCGAGGTGGCCAAAGACTTTTTGAGATAAGTCGATTGCCGAAAAAAGCTTCAAGCATCTCCATGGTTTCATTACTCGTATGGAAAAATTTAATATACTTGAAAAAAAAATCATGAAAAATGATTTTTTAAATTTGGAGTACGGGAACTTTTTGCACACTCGGTATCATTAAGAATTTTAAAATTTACTATTAATGTAGGCTTATATTAAATTTAACAACTAATTTAGTTTATTATGCGCATACACAAGAAAAGCCCTCCCTTAAGAGACTCGAGTCCATTCCACGACAAAACACACGTTTTCATTTCTCAGCCCCAATCGAAACATTCATTCATCTCCAGGGTAATCCACTCGGGGAGGATCCAGTTGTTTCGGCCTCGTAAAAAAGGAATTAAACTCCGGCCCCGTGTATTGGCTCGATAAAAGAATAAAATGCAATAATAGCAGGTAGCGTGAAGCCGACCCTCGCGGTGCATTACGTGCTGAAGATCGAAGAGCTTCACCGCTAATCCAATAAGTCGAAAAGGAGAAATAATGCCGTGATTAACGAAGCGAAAGGTGGGAGGGGGTGGATTTATAAGGCTGGATAACCCCTATGTCGATTGCTTTATAAGCCGTCAGAAGATTCGGTTTTGGAGTTCATCGTGACGGGAAATCTTCGGCTCATGTCATGAACAGGTTGCTGGATTTTTTGGAGGGGGGGGGGACAAGAAAAAGGGTAAAGAGATTATTTTAAATTTTTTCTCAAAGTAAGGATGGAGATTTTGACATTCCGATTTTCATCCTCTCTACATTTCAAACCTTCTTCAGTCCCCAAAATCCTTTTTATCGACATTATTCAAAAACAGTGAGTACATATCACGAAGGCCGGTTCTCTGGCTCAGAGGTAGCGCGTCTTCCTCGTGTTCTGGGAGTCCCGGGTTCGAGTCCCGGTTTGGGCATGGTTGTTCTTCTGTGTTCTATCTGTGAGATTTGTGACTGTACCCCCCTGTAAAAATGGGCTGTGCAAGCAAATGTGTTGAGTGTGTAGCTAAAGTCGTGCTCTTGGCCATAGTTGGCGCTACTTCGAAAACAAGAGGCGCTCATTCGGCGCAAATCTACTGATGCTTTCATCAGTGGGGCTTGTTCAATGGCAAGTGCCATAAATAACAACAACATATCATGAACAAATTATTGAATTATTAACAGGAATACAGAAATGAAGTTTTTTGAAATATTTTTTTAATATAAAAAATTTAGATTTACAATTTTGGAAGAATCAGATCGGGGACTAGAGATTGTCCAAAAGCCCTTTTTATTTCCCCGTATACATGTTATAGAGAAAGTGTAATAATAGTTAAAAATTTTAACACAAGGTTTTGACAGGTTTCCTAAGTTTAGAAATCAGAAAAACACATTTTTGGGAAATGTCCGTCTTTCTGTGATACTCTGTAAACACAGTGAGCTAGATAGATTAAGTGTGGTATATGGTATTCATACCTAGTATACAGCTTCCTGTCAAGTCTTGAGTAAAACTTGTTCAGAGGAAGTATGTCTATACCGCTGTTCGAATACAACTTAACACCATAATTACAAGATAAAGAGAGCTTTTATATAACATATTTAACATTTACATTTTGGATAATTGTCAAATGTTGAGAGAAATCCAACAGCAGGTTTATCATCTGTCAGTCTGAACTTTCAAATAAATGTAAAATAAATTCAAAAATGCATTGACTTAAATATATCAAATCTGGTGTGAGTTTTTGTGACCAAAAGTGTAGTTTTGTGTCAAATTTTGGCTTCAATTGGTTAAGAAAAACGTATCTAATACATATATTCGATTTTCGGATACTGCTGATGTATACAAGGGATTAATAGCCAAATAATTCTGAAGTATTATAAAATAAATTCAGTAAAATAGCTACATGTAAGTCAAAAATTAACATTTCGTAAATAATGATTATCAATGCTATATAAAGATTTTTCTGGTATAAAAAAAAATGTTACAGGGAATACGAGGGAATTTTTGGGAGACCACACCCACTGGTTATTATTACGTTTATCAGACAAAAACAAACTCTAGGCGTGATTAGTATCACGTGATTGTGATGCCAAGAGAAATGACTTCATACATGTGATATTGCTGGATTCTATAGAGTTGTATGTACCATAGTCATCTTTTAAAATTTATAATTCTCTTTATATTCTTCTTCTGATATAACAATGTCCTTTTTTTTAAAAAAAAATGAGCAGCTCAACGTATCGCAAAAAACCGGGTACAAATAACAGCAAAAGAATCAATATAAAGCTCAAGTAATGAAAATACGACTAAAATTACTCTGTATCATTTCAACATATACTTTTGTCCTAAAAAAGAAGTGTGGAATAGAAACACAAGCATTGAAATGCCATTTTTACTCCAATATATTTTATTCTTTGCCATAAGAATAAAAATATTCGCTTTTGGCGACTTTTTCATCGAGTGGAAAAATCAACTCTTGGAACAATTTTTTTTGTTGCTGAAACTTTTCATGAAATATATTTCTTTTTGTATATGAGTGGGAAAAACCATTCTCTTCAAATAACAGTCAAGAAAAATGTGTTATGAAAACGATATCCCCATAGGAAAAGAAAGGAAAAATAGAGATACCTAGTAAGAACTATATGCCAAATAAATTACAATTTTAAGGTTATGTAGTAAAAATATATATTATTAGACTGCATACATAACTCGATCATATAACTAATGATTCAACTATGATTAATAATAATAGTTTAAATTATTTCTTAGTTACGAATGGAACAGAAATATTACTTCATGAAATGAGGATAAACCTGTCTTATAATTTCTTATCTTGTGACTTCTTTGAAGGGCAAATACTTTAAATAATGTATAATTATTTTTATATAATAATTATACATTATTTCAATGTATAATTTTTATTTCAATTATATAATAATTACATTATTTCAAGTATATACATTATTTTAATTTACTTAAAAATGAATAATAAGCTAAAGATATGTATATCAAAGATTCGTAAAATTTTACTCAGAATTAATTAATGTTCCTTTGAAGAAACGAAATTGTCTTAAAATATGAAGAATAATAATTAAGAGAACACAGAAAAATAATAGAATAAATGACAAATTCCCAAATTAATTTTTGTTTCGTTTCAAAATATTGTAAACATCATTTTGTAACCAAAAACATTGTCGAGGAATTCAAAAAATTCTTTCTCTTTTTAAAATCCATTAACTTCTATATCCATAAGAAGAAACTACAGAGAAATTAAGAGTTTGTAAATTTCTTTGGCAATAAATAGGTTAAAATTATTTCAAGATTATTTTATTTATTAGAGACGAGACCGTTTGATTCGAAATATGAAGTGAAATCCTAACTATTTATGCACCTGAATGTGAAATTATGTGCAAAAGAAACGAATGAAAGTCTTCGTAAGATTTTCAAAATAGCATACACTTTCTTATTAAGACTGTTTCTACTATTTTAAATAAGGTCTATTTTTTAAAAAATAATAATCTCAATTATTCTGTGAAAAAGGATTTAAAAAAAAGTCTATACTAATGAAGCATTTGTTCTTTTTTTAAAGACAATTTAATTTTGAATTTCAATGAAATACGACAATTAGAATAATTTTTTAACAGTTTTTTAAATGCAATTTTAAGATTATCCTAACGATTGTATTAAATTATTAGATTTTGGATTTCAAAACATAAGGAAACATAACCAAAACTCAGGTGAAAAATACAGTTCAAGAACCAATGATCTTTAACTCTTCGAGAAGTAACGTTAAAAGTACTTTCCCAGCGAAAATAGTGTTAAGTAGGAAAAAACAACTACAAATATTTCTGCCTCGTATCAGACTCGGTTAAAGCTAAGTCGTTATCCATAACTGATAGTTAAGGCTTAATTAACCATCAAAATAAGCGATGTTTTAAATGTCAGAGGCATAAATTTACATTTCCCATAGGAATAGAGATAAATTTTTCTGTCGGAAAGTAGTTTTTCTACTTTACAGGTAATTACGGCCTCAAAAGTTTAAAAAAGAAATTCTAATTTATTTCCTTTTTTCAGGTTATATTTTTTATTCGGAGTAGCATGGTTTGATTTAAAATGCTATAACTTTTTAATATTAGATTCATAACAGTAATAAGCACTTTTAACGAAATGTAGTTTAATCGAAATTATTTTTGTAATCGAAAAATAATTTAAATTGCATTACCTTGAAATTGAATTTTTTGTATTTAATTATTAATTGAATATAGAATGAAACGGATATGGAATTTATTTTAAGATTTGAAGTATTGAAATAGGCTCATAGTAATATAATTATGATCCTTATTATAAATTCATTTTTCTTGTGGGGGAAAAAAGCAAGTAATGTATTTTCAATGAATCATTTAAATATTCAGTATTCATTTTAATTATTGTATTTCCAATTGAATTTTCAACCATATAAAATAGTAAAAGTGGTACCAAGCATTTTCATTGGTTCTATTCGATTCTTTAATGTTATTATATATATATAATTTTTTAAATTTCAGAAAAACACCCTTTTTTTTAGATGCTCCGAAAATTATTATTATTTAAATATATAGAGCAAATTAGCATTCCTTCCTTGAGTGTTTTAAGTTTGCAATATTATAATATCCAGTAAAATTTATAATTTCACGATATTTAGAAATATGTTCTATTACTTAATATCAACTTTTTTCAGCATATTTCCGATAAATATCGAAAATCTTCCCTTAAACAACTTTACTAAGAGTAAAATCACTTACTATTTTTAAGCCTAATTTTTCTAATAATATATTTTAATGGTGAAAAAGGTAATGATACTATAAGGTGAACTTATTTTTTGTAATAGTAATATAAATGTGAATTATTTTTCGCACCTGAACTTTATCTTTCTAATTCTAATATAAAAGTAACACAATTTTATTACTCATAAATATTATCTTTTTAAATAGAAATGTAATAGTGAAAATTCTCTTTTTCTTAAATATAATCTTGATAAAAGTAATAAAATAGAAAAAACCTCTTTATTCTATTAAACTTAACCATTCTAATGTTAACCTTTTAATTCCTGAATCCTTTTTTTTCTAATTTGTATCCAATATTTTCATTCGTAAGTACTTTTTTTACTCTTAAATACATCGCAACAAATTTAAGTTAACTATTACAGATTTACAATTTTACTATGTTTGAAAAATTTCCTCTAAAAATAAACTGAATTCTCAGTGAAAATTAACTAATATTTATATTCATTTATATAAAAAAAATCAGAGCAATAGGAATCCAGTCTTTTAATTAATATAAGCATTACCGAAAAGTAAATAAAATGTAGAGTTAAAAATGCTTAAAAGATTAATTTGATATTGATATAATTTGCAAAGCATTTGACAAATTTAAAATATTCTGAAGAAATAAAAGCAATTATATTATATATAAATAGAATAGAAATGCAAAATATAAGATTCTAAATACATAAAAAATGAATTCAATGCAGATTTTTTTAGAATGGATATATTAAAAATATTCCTTCAGCGGAGTAATACGAAAGAGTTTTACATAATATTCTTCGATCAATCAAAATTTGCTGTATCTCATAAACGTGTGATTTATTTATAGATTCACGATTATTTTGAAACTTTCCACGAAATGGGGAGGGATTTTTTTAAATTGCATCTGACAAGCCCTTTAATGCGAAATGCATCGCATGGATTGTCGGGAAATCTTTGAAAAATCCAAGGGAAAGCATAAAAAAGAAGTTAAGCTTTGCAAGAAACTGAAAGCGTTTTAATGTTAGAGAATCTCATTGAAAAGTTTAAAAGAAGCTAAATATATAAGCGTCTAAAAGTTTTAAAGTGATATGATCTTGTTAAGAATCTTCTGTGATGATATATAATTCGTAAAATATTTAAGGTTTATTTGATATTTAGATAATAAAAAAGGATTTATTTTTGTATTTAAGAAAACATCTGATAATAGTTTGATAAAAATTCATATATTATTAATTTGAAAATTAAATTTATCGTTTGCAAAAGAATTTGCATCTTCTGTGCTAGAGAATTGTAATAATTTTTTTCATACCTAAAATATTTATGGTTTTACACGTCATTTAGATAAAATAAAGATTATTTGTTTTTGTATTTTAGAAATCTTTATATGATTCAAAATATTTTGCTAAGAACACATACATTAATATTTTGGAAATTAAAATTATCGTTTCCGAAAGAATTCAGCAACAAAAGAGCCAAATTTTAATAACCCAAAAATTTGATTAGTAATTAATATAATAAATAGGACGAGCTAATGTCTATTTAAAGAAATTTGCCTCAAAATATTACCTTAAAAAGAAAAAAAAATTAAAAATGAATAAACAACTTTCATTATAAATTATAGCCAAATTAATCTTATTTTTTTCCTAGCACTTATAAATTACTAGTAAAAAACAACAAGGAAGCACTGCATCAAAAATTTCACTTTTAAGGAAAAATCTTTTGCTTTTTTTATTTTATAAATGACAACACGTTTCTGTTTCTTCCTAAAATCCTTTAATGTGTTTTTAATTCTCGTTAAAGTTCTTTTTTCTTCCTTGTAGTTAAGGATTCTCATGCCAAAGTTAACTTTCAGCATTTTAAGGGTTCCCTGAAAAATGTTTCTAAATATCTTTATACATAGGGATAAAATTAGAATGTAGAAAAACTGCCCGAAGTGTTACATGGGAAAAAAGATATGCAGATGCATAAACTTCATTTAATTTACACCCCTCTTTAGAAAGTTATATATATATATATATATATATAGTTAAAAAATTTATAATTAAATTCGAATTTAGTAAATATATTGAATCCTGTATTAAATATATGTGAATATTCGTTAGTGAAATATTAAAAGAACCATTGTAAATTTTATATAAGCTGAACTGTGCATAATTTTATAAGGATAATTTTGTACCTTTGACATGAATCGTTATTATGATACATGGTTTGAATATAGATAATGTAGAATGTAAAAAATATTAAGAAAAATTAGTTTCCTCTATCCTTATAAATTACATAAGTATAGAATTTACATAGATATGTATAAGGAAAAATAAAGCTATATTTATATTTCTGTGAATATTTGAGCTCATTATAGCTGGAAACAAAAAATAATATTTATAAAATTTCAAACGTTCAGAAATTTATAAAAACTTATTTCCTCAAATACTCTATGAATACTCTTGGAAAAATTTATCAAATTTAGCATAGGAAATTTATTTGAATATAATAATCTGAAAGATATATAGAAATTCCTTGCGATAAAGTGGTTGCATATTTAGAATGAGAATATTAAATCGAAAGTAAGTATTCAGTAAAATACTTTTATTTATTCTCGAAAGAAACAGTCGTTGAAAATGTTTGAATTTCTTAATTTATGATATTTTTCTGTATTTGGAAAAGTTTCTAGTACAGATTTTAGATCTAATACAGAATTGAATTTCTATATGAGATATTATTTTTTGAAAAAAAAATAATATTTTAATAAACTTTCATTACTTTTAATAAAATTTTTTACAAAATATACTTTATTTCATTTAATAACATATGCATTTATCTTATGGGAGATTAAAGTATCTTTTTGATAATTTAATGATTAATAAATTAAATACGTATCCTAATAATCTTTAAAATTAAATAACTCAGAACTTCAATATCTTTAATAAAATACTCGTATAAGTACAGTTGCAGTAAATCATTTTATTCCTCTTGAACATGGAAGAATTAAGGAAAAGAGCAGTAATAGTCAGATTTTGAATATTATTATTTTAAAATAACGACTGTTACAAATTAAGATATTCCATAATCATATATTTGAAACAATTATCCATACAAAATGTGCACAAATTCATGATAAATATAATGTATCATTACTATTATCTTCCTATTAATTAAAATTATTGTTTTTAAAAAGGCAATTCTCATTAGAACAATGAGATATTTGGTAAAAAAGCAACATAAATTTTAATGGTTAATTAGTGCTTATTAAGACTATTAATTGATAAAAGATGTACATAGTATTAAAAATATTTATTATGCTATTGTGGATTAGTTTGTAACAATATTACAAAAAATCACATGAATATATTAATAAATGGACGTTAATTTAGAATAATTAAAAAATGATGCATTTTTATGTGTTAATGTAAGTACAAATTAATTAAGAAATGCTCAATTAGTATTTAAGCTTTTAAAGATAATTTTTAGATTTTCATTCTAATTACAACAAATCCATTAAATTTCACATAAAATTAAGTGCATGAAATTATTTTATGACTTAAAAAAGGATTTATTATGCTTTCATTGTTTCTTAATGTTTTTATTCTCAGTATTGGTAGAGCATGAAAAATTCTAAATAAAAGGAAACAATTATTCTCTAATTAATCTGTGCATTAAGGAATTTCTAATCTTTAATTCAAATGTACAATTCTGAAGAAAGTTTTTTATTTAATGTCCATTTATGTAACTTTTGAATTTCTTTCAAGTACGGAAGTAAAAATAATTTTCAAAATAACATATTTATCCTTAATAATCAAGTCGTTTTGACCAAAAAAATAATAAATTTAATGTAAAAAAATTAAATAGTTTTGAGAGTTAAGAATACATTAATAATGTTCTTAAATAAGAAAAATATAAGTTTGAAGAAATTTAAAATTTGAATAAAGGTATGATTTTTTTACAATCCTACTAATTTATAAACGTTTTCTCACCATTTACAAAATTTTCCTTTTTCTTCTCAACAAGAATACCAAACGATAGTTAAAACAGAAAAAAAAATCCTTCTTTTCATTTGTTTTTCTATAGATAAAAATGTTATGCTCGAAAAATATAAAATTCCTAAAGCAGATATTTTAAAGTTTTTTTTTAATACATACATTTTGACAAACAGCCAAAAAACTTAATTTGCAAGCTTTCTTTTATTTCCGTTGCTCCGTTTCCATTTTTGTTTCCGAATTAAATTAACTTACATCTTAGAAAGAACTATTCTTCCACAAATATACAATTACTCATCCTGAAGATGACATTTAATTATGCAACTCTGTCTGGAAGAAAATTAAATTTTCTCATCTCTTTGCCAACAAAATAGAAATAATTTAAATAGCATTCACGAACTATAACGAATCGTTTATTTTGCATGATAAACAAAATCTTAATTAATAGCCGTAAATATTTACCTGGATTATTTTCGCACAAAAAAAGTATGCTAATTCTTTAATAAATAGTAATTCTCACATTAGGGATTTTGTAAAGTAAACAAAAGAAATTGTAATCAAAAACTGTTTGATTTCAATTTGAAAAAGCAATTAAATTTGACAAATTAACTTCACTTAGAAAACATTTTCTGTTTGAATTATATAACTGAAAATGTGAGCATTTGAAATAATATGTAATATGCATATGTAAAAAGTAATTTAAGTTCCAAAGACATACTTTATAGATTTATTTAATGTTACAACATATTTAGCTTTTTGTCTACTATTAAAATAAAATTGGTGTTTGTTAAAGTATCATCTCTAATGTTTTAATTCAGACAATGTAGTGCTGAAAACAACTCATTGCTTAAACAAATTTTGCTATAAGCCCAATGACATTATAACTCACTTAAATACCAAAAGCGAAATAGCATTTAAGATTAAATAATAAAGTTATACGTTTAGAAATCTTTATAAATAAAAATATGTTTAATCTTTATAAAATAAACTACATATAACATTAAACTACATCTTTATAAAATAAACTTGATAAACTATTTTTGTGGAGCATTAACCAGATAATCATATTAAAATTAAATATTATTAAAATAAATAATAAATAAAATATTATTAATAATATATTTTCTCTTTTGTCTTATTGATTTATATAAATTTCAAATTTTCCAATATTTAAAATCGAACAAAAAACCCGAAGAACTTAATACTTCCTATTCCCAAAGAAAATGTTGAATTTTTAACAATTGAAAGCTATAAATTCAAATGTTATAAAAAATGCCTAACTTTATAGCATATAAATTTGTTGAAAGAACTTAGTTTTTTATTTTAATGCTTTTTTCAGTTCGAGAATAGAATTATCAGAAGTTTCTATTGCAAATTCTTTAACTGTTTCATAGTTGTAGTCAACTAAATATAAGACAAAAAATGGAATGAAATCTCATAGGGAAATAAACTCATTCTAAATGCCATTTAAATAAAAGAAAAATTACTTTTCTAGTATTAATTCAAACGCTATTTCACAGTTTTAGTCGATCAGAATGCAGAGCTGATTCTTAACTTACCACCTACCATTTTTCAAAACCAGGAACAACTAAACGAAACCCCTCGAGACCTGATGATAAAAAGAATGGCAACCTTTTTCCAAAAGTCCGGGAGGTACAACAAAATCTTATTAAAATTCGACCAGCACTCCGCACCATAAATTATGTTTTAAATAAAGCCACTAACTATAAACACACGAGCACGACCCTCTTCACATGCATATGGAGTCGTAAATACTCTGCAGTGAATAGGGACCAACGTAAGTGGAAAAAGTATGGCCTTTTAGGGAAAGAATCCTGAGTTACGGCACTCTGGAGATAGGCAGTGAATTTTTGCCCACGATAAGCACTGAGTTTGAAGAATGTTTCTTTTATTCATTTTGGCGGCAAAACGTTAAGAAAGGAGCGCATTTCTGTATTCTCGTTCCAAGAACAATCCGTTTTGTATCATCTATTTTATGCCCACAACAGCTGAGTGTAATGGATGCATTAGTTTTTTGGGATTTTTTTTCTCTATTTCTTATATTGAAAGTAATGGACGTGTCCTAAATTTCATTTATTTTTCTTATTTTTTAAAAAAACTAAGTTGGAATTGCTTCCAAAAATTTATTGAAAAGTCATAAAAACTAATAAATTGATGTTTATACGGGATAAATAAAAGTCAAAAACTTCTTTTTTAAACTGCTTTCATTGGAATGATTGCAATGTACATAAAAGAATTTGAAAATTACCATAAAATGAACTCTCGAGTTTAGTTATAGGGGCGAAACAACAACTCGAATATTTACAATTCATTCTACCAACTTCAACATGGCATCAGCATTTACACTCGCTGCATCAAGTATTGAGAGCATTTGAAGAGAATTTTCTATGTAACCAGAACACACTTATATTTTTTAACTCTATAATTTGTTAAAAATTATATCTGGTTCCTCAGCATAGAATCAGTATTAAAAAAAGAAGGAAGAGTTTACTGTTAATGGTAACAACGATGGATGAAGTTGGACCCTAAATTTAATGAATAAATTTCTTACCATTGAATTTAATTCATCAATTTGAGGAATAATTTTATTTTAAAACATTTTCTCAGCTTCTACTATTAGTTAACTCTCCATATATATATCTTGTTCAGATTTTTAACCGTTAATGAAATATTTTTATGCATCCACTCAAATTCAAATAATTTTTTTAAACTTGTAATGGATAACACTTGATACTAATACAGTTTTTTTCTTAAAATATTAATTCGTTCATTTTTATTAATTAACTAAGAACTAATTTTCTTGCCAAAAATCTTCATTTCCTTATCGCTGAATAAGTAACGAATTCAGTTTGTTTTTCACCCATTCTAACATATTTTTAGCCGATTATTTCGAATGATTTTGTTTATTTTCTTAATATTTAATGCATTTAAAATGAAACATTGTTAATTCATCGATCTTTCGGATTCATTTTGAAGTATTTTTGAATTAAAATAAAACAGAATAAAGGAAATTTAAATATTCTATTCTGTATTATCTTACCCCTACTGGCGTAGAAAATTCACGCATTTGTGTTGCATCAATTGAATTGAAAGTTCAACGCTAATTGAGTAATTTCTGACAGTGCTCTGATTTATTTTCAATAGATACCGACTTGGATTTCGTTTTGTTTTTTGATAAATTATTTATATTAATTGCATTTATTTAATAAAAAATAATTAAAATATATATGTTTTTCTTTTTTTACCTAAGAAAGAATTGACTTAATTTTTTATTGTACGTTTTAAAACATAGTGATAAAATAGAAAGGAGAAATCAGGAAGAAATTTATTTTATACACTGAATATTATCCGACGTATATCTTTATGCAGGAAATTTCACTGAGACTAAACCTTTATAGTTTAAATTCAGTCAAAATGGATGAGTTGTGGAATCGGAAAAATGATCTGAAAAGTGTGGTGGTAAAGCCTTGACTTCGTAGCCATAAGGTATCAGATTCAAAATCCGAATCCCATCCCCTCCCCCTGAAACGTCTTGTAAGCAGGCCTATTATGTTTAAAGTCTCTTCCGGCTGTCGGGTGTTAATAGAGTAGAGCGCAAACTTGGATTGAAATATTCCAGCTCAGTCGTCAAAGTCGTTGCTTGACTGTTGGTTCAATATTACGAATTGGGTCCTAAATAGCCTTAATATTGATTCAAAATACGATATTAATGTAAAACCAGAGAAATATATAAAAAAGAACCAAAGTATCAAATGATAACATGACAAACTTGAGAGGTTTACAATTATTTCAGTCAACATTTTAAGGAGAGTTTTCAGGATTCTAATAGACATTTCAACAAATTCCATAAATTAATAAGATTTTACATTATATCAAATTATTTCTGTTTAAAAACATTGATGGGTATGATGAATTAATTCCCTGTGCTATGGATATCTAAATTTAATGCACATTTTGGGGGGAAATCTGCATGTTTAAAAACATCGTTGATACAAATTGAAACGCCTTTTTAATTTTCAGCTTTTAGAAGTTTTTTTCAAGAATGATTATGGCAATACATTGAAGTCGATTTCGCGTTACAAGTCGAAGAAATAATTGTAGCAATTTATTCAAAACGTGTAGTTCGTTACTAATGCTAATCCCTTCAACCATTCAGCAGCCAAAATGGTTAGTCTTAAGGAGAGGAGTATAAACTGTGCGATAACCCGACCTAACCAGAAGTCATGCAGAGAACAAGATGGGGGCTTCCTAAAAGTTTGTCCCTTCTAGCACAAAAGGACAAACTACACTTGATGACATTGGTCGCTGGAAAACAAAAAGAACCCTCTAGAAAAAAAGCATATTGCTTCAGAAAAAGAATAGAAAAAAACATTATCTTCTTCATTACATATTAAGTTGGGAAATATTAAAAATGCATAAAATACATTAAATGGGCATTAATTTTTTACATTAGGAGAGAACTAAATTCTAAATATTTGACAAAATGCCCCTAATAGAAGTTTAATGGTTGCACTAAGGGGGGAGGGAGAGGATCAAGAGACGATGTTTTATGACTAAATATCAAATAAATTTTAGCGTTCGGTAGTTTTTATTTGTACAGTCGATATATCCAGAGGTATTCAAACAAAGTTCTTAACAACCATCGATAAGAAACAAACTTGATGAAGCAATCCTCCCTCGATTCCACTTTGACATTAACACGCTCCTTAAAAGACAAAAATCATTTCCCAGAGATGTCTCGGATAGTTTCCGAGCACGAAGGAACAGTTTAGCGGGGGGGTGGATGGAGCGTGAAATCTGCCCCCGCGGCGTTCCTTCGTCAGCATCTCGAACCAGAAACCAATCTCAAGACGAGCGGGGAAGTCCTCCCTCTAATTTGATGACGTCATATATCGTCATCTTTGTGATGATCTGCCACGTTGTAAGAAGTCTTGTGGGTGCCGCCAAACCCATCGATCCAAAAGCGAGGCAAACGGAGAATGCCTTTTATATCCCCCCAATGCTGACGCCAGTTGGACTCTGACGGGAATTAACAGAGTTGCGTTTCGATTGTTTACATGGGGGTCGGCTCCTGATCCTTGTGGACCCTGGGACAACTTAAATGAGAAGAGAATGGTAGAAAGCTTCCGTTATTGAGATACTGAGTACCTAATACTTAATGAAACCGGACTTCAAGGGGTGTGTGGGGTGCAAAGGGAAGGGGTTCCCCAGCGATATTTAACGCCATGCCTCCAACGGTCAAAGTTTTACTTCATTAGCAAATATTTATAGCCTCGAACATTAAATATAGAAGGAGAAATCAAAAGTAATCCCTAAAGAATCCATACATGATATTTCGATTAATCTCCAAGAGTTAAATATCTCCCTGACTTATAATTTTTTTGAAACTTAACTAAGATTGTTTATGAGCATAATGATTCAGAAATTGAGAAAGATAATCGAATGACATTTGGGATGTGATGTTAGTATTAACTTTATTCATCATATTTTAAATAAAATCCGAATAATTTGAATCTATACGAACAGGGTGCATGCAGCTAAAAAACGTAAATGCAATATAAAAAAATGAAAAAAAAAATTTAAAATGGTAAAATTCGATAGGTTGTTTTTCAATTTCCATGGTTAATATCTGTTAAATATTCTATTAGTTATGTGTAAGATCTGACTATTACCTATTCTAGTCCTGCGCATATGGGCATGATATTGAAAACTGCAATCGCATACATAAATTTAATTGCAAATTTTGTCTTCGTGCCATAATTATAGTTTAGCATAGAGTTTTGAAATTAGAAAAAAAAATGGAAGTAGTTCTCAGAAACTGTCTTGTATCCTCTCTAATAAATGCACTTCCACATTCACATTGTTGTCGTGTTCCGCTTTACATGGGGAAGGAGGGGTGTAGTAGCTTCTGAGGGTATGAACCCTTGAGTGTCCTCCCTCAGAGGTCTGGTTTATAGCTCACACACGTCACAAACCTTTTTTAAGGGGGGGGGGGACTTCATTCATTCTTCACAGATCGTGATTTCAATCTGGAAGAGAACAATCACCTCTGACCCAGATTTTTTAAAAAAATTTAACTCGTTTAATATTTAATAGGAATCTAAAAACTTCATTTAAATTCCATGTGATAAATTTCCTCATTTTAATTGAAAGCGCTCTCAGGTTCAAAAGTCGATAGGCATAATTCCAAAAATTTGTCAAAATAAAAGTCAATTTTTGACTTATTTGTCATATTTAATCCAAAACTTCGCATTTATCAATTAGTATAGCACAATCTCAGAACCAGGAAATGATTTAGTGATTCAAAACTAAGGTACAAAGATACAGATAGGAAAATAATTAATAACAATAAAAAAACAAAGATATCATTGAACAAAATAAACTATTTGAGGGATTTCAATGAAAATCCACCCCCCCCTCCAATTTTTTTCGAGAAAATAAAGGATTTATAGTAACAGAAAGAGAACAAAATAAACAAAATGCATCATTATAAAAAGTCCTACTCAACATCAATTTTTATATAGTATGGTATACCATACACAAACTATAATAAAATCTCCTACTATTCTGCAGAAACTTTTTTCGCAAAGCTTTCCATAATAAGTATCTGATCCTTTGTTTCAGTTTTTGAACTTAAATGATATGATTCTCATCTTAAGATATACATTTCTTTCTGAATCATTATAAGAAAAAAAATCAAACTCAAAACAACATTCCAAACTTTAGAAAAATTCATTTTTTTTATCAGAGAGTAAATCTAAATTATACATAAAAATGGTTGCATTTAAAAAAACAAACAAACGGCATTTGGGAATCAAAATTATTCAAAATAGACTAGAAATGTTCTTTAATTTCGGAAGATGGGAAAATATTAAATAAAAGGAATGATTATTTTCGCGTTTGCCAAATAATATGTTTTCTATGCTTTCAGTGGCAACACTGTTATCTCGACTCGATCGATTGTTGATTGTTTATTGTGTTATATTTGCACTCTGATTACGTTTATCGAACCGTGAATACTTTTATCGGAAAAAGAACACTCATCTGCGTTAAGATATCATTTCTCATTAGCAAGATGGAGTATAATAGAATTAACACTAGATTTGCGATTGAAAAAAAAAGATGTTGCTACAGCAACGACTATAAACAACATTATATGCAATTAACCACGAATTAATTTTATTTCTGAATAATTTATATATATTTCATATTTTTAATAATAAATAAATAAATAAATAAATAAGTATAAACATTTTTTATATGATAAGAAATTAACATTTAAATACTTTCAAACTTTTCTTCTCTTTTTTTTACCTAATTCAATAGAAACGTGAGTTCGAATTGCATTGTGTTCAGTAAAATTAACTCATTTTAACCTTTTATATATATATATATATATATATATATATATATATATATATATATATATATATATATATATATATATATATATAACAAATTATCATTTTCAAAATAATTTTATTTGAGTTTCAAAGACAGACTGTAAAAGATCGATTATGGGTTTAATATCGGATATTAATAACTTTTTACCGAAGAAAAGGAAAGTAATTAGATTAAAATTTTCTTAAATTACCCAAAACTTGATATAGACGTCCTTACGTTTGGATGTTTAGAGAGTGGAGTACTAGTAAATGTTACACTTAACATCCAATTACAGGTACAAGGCAGGTCTATTTATGCAGCACCCATTTGCTTAAAAACGAAAGGTTAATGCAACATGTTTAAAGTGTACGATTCTGATAGTTATGTGACAACAATATGCAAATGCAATAATTTTATACTTAAAAAGAATCGTCTTTGGATTTTTAAATATGACCAATTTTAATTATATCGATAAATTCTTAAACTGAAATGCATTTTAGGATTTACTTATTAAACAAAGAAAAATTCTATAAAACCTTTATTAATTTAAATATGGGTTTTTATGTTATAAAGCTTTTGATTTTAACTTCGAAAATTATAAAATTGTTACATTGTTTAAAACAAAATTAAATATTTTTGCTAATATATCTGTAAAACAAACTCTAGCAATTTCCCATCAACAATTTTTTTATTATTTAAGTACATTAAATTAGTAGTAAGTTGACGGAATTTGAAGAAAAATCATTTTTTAAAAATTTTCACGTTCACATTTTCTATAATATTCTTTTGGTAAAGAATTATTCAGTATGAAACAATCTCGGTAACATTCAATAAGCCAAGACAAATAAACTAGCATAAATTAATAAATAAATTTACATTTGATTAAAAAAAGAATTTTCCTTTTTTAAAATCTTAAAAAAGGTTGATTTAAAAAAACAATGAAATTTTTTTATATTAATATGTATATTACAAGAATAAAGATTAAAAATGTTCGAGTTTATTAATTAAAAAACATAGTAAATATCATAATACATTTATTTTAAATCCCCTTAAACATTAAATACTTTTCTATCAAGATCGAACACAAATGAAAAATAATATTCACTAGACTTCGTTCGATAATATATTTATGAAAAATTATTAAATAGTTTATTCATAATAACATTAAACTTTGGAAACCAAACGACTTTTTTCCAGACATCTCACCTCTCTTCAACAATAACAACGGCGAAATTTGCGGCATTTTCAATAAGACTCAGGGGGAAAATATAACTAGAAATGTATAAATGCATTTGACAGTTTTAATAACACTTTAATAAGGCAAAACAAATAATTTCGCGAAAGAGATTAAATTATTATTCCGGCGTTGTGGGCAAAACGAAAACAATTCCACCTCGTCAGGAAAACCCGAAATTAAATTCTTCAAGGTCCGGCCATTACCCTGCAGTTAATTAAATCTGAGAAGCGTTTATTCCACAGCAAATCAGTTCCACTAGAACTTATGATTTAACATTTCATTAAATTTCCCCCTCCAAGATTAAATTATAACACAGAATCCTAGATTGTATTCCGCAAGAATTGATTTTCACGTTTAATGTCTTCCAGAATTCTTCTCTTTAGGCTGAAATAGGGCTATTAGTTAGCGATCAGAAGAATAAAATGGACGTTGGAAGATAATGGATTATACATTTTTCATAAGATTCATATTCGTTATTCATTAAAAGTTTCTTTATAAAGAAAAGGATTTTAGAGAGCTTTGTGGTAAAATTTATGTATATGGTGCAAATCGGAAAACATTTTTCTATATAAAAATGAGTATATATGATGTAAATTTTTCAAATGAAAATTTAATCCCTTATATTCAAATTCTTGTAAACTTAATATTTTTTTAAAGAATAAATTAGTTTAAAAAAGCAAAATTATTGTAATAGAATTTATTTTTGTACAAATTTTCTATTTCTCAGACGATTTCGCCAATCTAAATTTAGAATCCATATTTTACAGATATAAAAAAAGACGTGATATCATCATGCAATAGGACTGTATGCGATTAGAATTTAAATGACCGACTCAATGACTTTAGTCATGTGACTGAGACCTGATGCGATTTTAACCCTTTGAGATTTGAATAAGGGCTTATTTAAAGCTTTTATAAAATTATTTCCAAACAGATTAATAAAAATGTAACCAAAAGTTCTTTTATTTAAAAATAAATAAAAACTGTTAGCATGTTTTGAAAAAAATATTCTATTGGAAATCCAGTCTTATTAAAAAATAATGCATTAATAGTTGAAATGCAACATTGATGAAATATATAAATGTTTAGTAATCTAAAATCAGAAAGGCACGTTTTATCAAAAATATTGACACCATCTAGGCTCAGAACTTCTCCTAATCATTATTTCTTTGTCTGCAATTTTCTAATCGAATACAGTTGTTTTTAAGGGATAAAAAAGAAGTTTAAATGTGTTAATTAAGCAAATAAAAATGTGTTTTTATAAACATTAAAAATGTAATTTCTTATTTTCTTTTGAAAATAAAGAACACTTTTTATTGTATAAAAATATATCAATGTTCATAATAAAAAAACATTTAAAAATTATCGTTCTACAGACGATATTTTAAAAACTATTTCATGACGATTAAAATTTTCTGCAGATGTTATTATCATAGGTTATTTTTCATCTGAAATGACAAAGAAATGAGAATATATTTGTTATTGATTAATTAATGAAGTTTTGAGAATTTATTCGCAGTTCAATAAAAGATTCTTCTGAGTGTTTAAATAGTCTGAATAATTCAATAATATGAATCAAAGTTTGAAAAAATTCTGTAAAATGAAATGTTGAAAATACAATCAGTAAAATCGATGTAGTTTAAGAACCTATTTTTGCATAATCTGAATGTGATTCAAGTAATTTTAAGAAATAACTAACTTATTTTAAATGTTGTTTTTACTCATTTGTATAAAGAATTATTTTAAAATGTTGGTTAAATAATTTAACAATGTTGCTACATGTTTCAAACCAAACTATTAAATAATAAGTATTTTGCTTTACAACAAGTGTACTTATTTATCGACAATTGTTCTATATGAAAGAGATAAATTAATAATAATATTAATTTAAAAACTAAACAAAAAGAAGATTACTTGTAAATTCTCAAATTCTTCAATGAAATTTAATAATATATTTTGCATTTAATATATTGTAGAATAAAAAGCAAATTTTGAAAAAATAAAGAATGTTTTTGGGCTTTGAGAAGAAACGAACGTGAAATAATGTATAACATTCAATTTATTTAAAATGAACAGAAATAAGGAATAAAATAAACGCTTAATTATTGTTATTTATTCCTTATATATATACTTTTGGAAATCCAAAATAATATTTACATATTTTTTTAAAAAATTTCTAAACATTTAGATTAAAATAAAAAATGAATAATCCACAATTGATTCATCATGAAAACTGGGTATAAACCTTCTATTATCTCTTCCATAAACATTTATTTAATCATTTATAGGAAAATTAACCAAATATCTATAATTCATCCACAACATAGTTACTTATAATGCATTTATTAAAATCCCTTAATGGTCTTAATTAAGGATCGAACATCGATCATCATCGAACATTTTATTAAAAAAGAGGAAGCTTTTATTTTTTAAAAAAATTTAATCGAATACACGTATGGCTAAAAAATTAAATTATGGTTAATATCTGTTGAAATTTTCATTTTTGTTCTTGTGTTTTTTACAGTTGAATAAAAATAATATTTCAGTTTAGAAATCCAAAAAAATTATTGCTCATGAAAAATAAAAGCGTGATTATCGCTTAAAATATTGAATGCTTATTAATTAGGAAAAAAAAATACTTCTCGGATAGTTAAACTTAACAACAAAAAAAGTATCTAAAATGAAGCTAGGGACGAAGAAAAACTCACGTATTTATAATATTTTATTCTCACTTATTCGTATTATTAAGTATTTAAAAGATTATCCTTTGAAATACAAAATATATTCTTCAGTTTGAAAGTAGTTTGTTGTTCTGGAAAAAAAATTGTTTCCAGTTCTTTTTTTTATATCCATGTTCTAAATACTAGTAAAAATCTTCATCTATAAAATTTTCATGCAACTCCAAAAACTCTTACGGGCAATTTAAACAGAAGCTCTTGATATTATTTCTACTGATAAATAGTATAATATAATATTAAATAAATATATTAAATGCATCAACAAAATAATTTCCACTTAGTAAATGCTTAAAATCTAAGACAAATTTCCATATTTTCTTTCATACTATTTTCAGCAATCAATGCAAAAAAAAGTTTAAAAACTCACAGGATGTATTTAAAATTTTATATTCAAAATTACAAACAGTTTTATTCGCCTCCACCATAAATCCCAACGATAACTTAATAAATTAAGTATGGCCTATAAATTATTTATCCACAAAGAATATCCGAAACCATGTTAAAATACAAAATCCTGACTGAGTATTCTTTTTTATGCATAAAATACATTCGTTGTGAAATTTATTAATAATTTAAAGCAGTGACGAAGAAATTCTAGAAAATAAGAAGGAGCCACAAATCCCATTGACAACACCACAAACAAGGCAATCAATACCCCTTTGGCATATATGCAAATTTTAGAAATAGTAAATTCCAAAACTCACGTGCTGCTGTCGTCGAACACAGGAAAAGAAGAACGAGATGCCAAGCACTCCGAAGTCCTCGGCACTCCATCGGAACAAAATTAAAAGGCGGGAAATAAAATCCCCTGGTTCGAATTCAGGATAGAACTAAAGTCCTCTGCGGCTTCCGTAAAAAACCAGAACTCACGCGCAAGAAGTTTTCGGTGCTCTTCGGTATCTTTTTATCTTCTCTCGCTTCCCGCTTCTTCTATCACTCTTCTGACATGCCCGACAGGTATTGGGGGGTATTTATAGACACTGTGACGTCACCCACGCCAGCTGCGCCACCTATCGGTCACGTAAGGCAGTTGCATCTCTCGTTAAGGGTCAATGCCAACCGGAGAGTCGCGCCTTGATGAATTTGATAAAAGAACGATGCTCTTCTTTTTCTTTTTTTTCTTCTTTTTTGTGCGTGCTGTTTGTTGATTGAAACGTTTTCTGGAATGGAAGAAAAATAGAGATTTATTTTAAAACTCATAAAATGTCTTTTAAAATATAGAAAATATTGCAAAAAAAAATGAAATGACTATTTATATTTGTCTGATATTTTTAGTTTATTGTTGAATTTGAAATTTGAAAGAAGTAAGGTATTGGGATTTATAACAACAATGGCTGTTATCCTCTGTTTCAAATACTTAGAACAAAATATAAATTAAACACAAGAGAGCATGCACGCACAAAAACAAGTTGAAGTTTCAGTCAGTTAACAGTTAATGAAGTCTGTTCAATCAGTTGATTGAAGCTGCAGTGAGTCCGCTGATGAGATTTAGAACATTTCCAGAAGTTCCAATGGAAAGAAGAGGTACAAAAAGTCAGAAATTTAATGGGGTAAAAAATAATAATTAGTAGATGTTGAAATGCTTCAACGCTTGAATAGTTTATTGTTATGTCTTAGTTATATTTGGACATACTTTTGTGAAATAAGTAACACTACCAACTTTTCAAACCATATTAGAGAGGATTACTCCATATAAGAAATTTAGGTAACTGCATGGGTATGGAAAGGAATTTTATCGCATCATGTTTATTTTTTTTATTTCTCACATTACCATAAATTAGATATTTATAAAATGTTTTAAATTTTTTATTTGATATAAATTTCTTTTTATAAGCTTTTAAAATCATTTTAACTTCGATTTTATAAATTGAAAATAAAATATTACGAACTACCAAAATGAACTACCAAAATTTAAAGAATTCTCAGCCGTCAAGGAACTAACTTAAGATTCTTACTGTGGTAATTAAGAACTATTTTTACTTAATAAATAAATCTGATATTTAAAGAAAGTCCAATCCAAAAAACAATCGGAAAATATTTATGCGAAGGTAAATTATGAAACATTTTTCAGATAAAATGATTACAAATTCAAAACTGCTTTCATATTATCCGATGAATGTAAAAAATCATTCAGACTAAACAGCGAGAATTTTGCAATGTGAAGAAAGTATATATTCAGTAAATATGACGGTTAATACCAGATGATTATGACCGCGTTAATATTGTTTTTCCCATACCATAAAATCATGAAAAAGGTTAATTAGTTCATTAAAATCAAAATTGTGATGTGCTTCATTCATTTGCTAGCCTTAATGGTAAAAACTACTCTTTTAATGTTTGAAAAAGTCATTTGTAATTCTAGTCACTAACTAAATTTGGGTTTCGATCTTTTTTTAATAATTTTTGTTAGAGTCGAGTTAATTTCAAATTTTATTTTCCTTTTTTTAAAATTCTTATGTATCTGGCTGATAATTTCTAGTAAAAAAATAAGTTGGATTTTTTAAGTATGATATATAGAGTAATTTTTATTTGAATTATTAAATAGTTTTTTTTAATTTTTAATAAGATAGGCATGTTTTATCAATTTGTTGAAAAATCCTGTAAGATAAATAATGTAGGATTTAGAAACATGTTTTAGAAAGAGTTGTCTTATAATGCAAGCTGTTACGTATGAGGTTCGTTTAAATTTTATACTTATCTTTTGTATGATTGCCATTTTTCCTGTCGTACTGTAATACACATTATAGAAAAATAACAAATTATTTCTTTATTAAAATTGTTGGGATATTTTTCTCTCAAATTTAATGTATACTTACTCAAATTAGAATATAAATAGTATTAACTTTTTAGATATTTGTGTTTAAATTGAAGAAAAATAGCTATGAATTTTGTATTCACTTTTTTGACTTTTGGCGAAAAAAATATGGTACATGTTAAAATTGTCCGTGCCAAGATCCCCCACTAAATTTCATTTTCTAGTTTATTTCCTGTTTTGTTTTATTGCCTTTATATGCATATGAATAGATATACCAACAATCAGACTAACTCTTAGCTCTCGCGAGAATGACACACTCATCACATTCGCTTGTACAGTCCCTTTATAAAGGGGGGGGGACATTCACACACCTCACATACAGAGCACAGAAGACAACCATTCCCTAACCGGGAATCGAACCTGGGACACCTAATTCATGAGAAGAACGTGCTATCTCAGTTTCAGGAAGCAGGGAGTTCATGTATGTGATAAATAGAATAATTATAATATTAATAAAATAACATAGATTTAATTTCTATAACATTTTAATACTTGAAAAGGCTTTGCTGTAATAAACAATATCAAATAGTGCGAAAGAAATTTAATTAAGATTAATAGCAACTAGTCCTCTTGTCGAAACTAGCTGGTCTAAAAAGGCGGTTAACAATTAATTATAGGAAATAATTCAGAAATTAGATAATTTCATAGATAATGGGATTTTTATGAATTTTTTTCTCATTTCTTTGGATCTACAATCAAAGAATTAATCTCAGGACATTTTTACGTGCTTCTAATTTCTTGGAATTGAGTGACGTTCGTAAGACATGCAATTATAACATCAGAGCCTTTTATATATATTTTTTATTGTTTATATTTTATATACAAAAAATTCTAATTACATCAAATAAATTTCAGTTAAGAAGAAATATTTTAGCTATTTTTAATTTCATATCGGTAAATTCGCGTGAGAGATCAAAAAGTTATTAATGTGTAAACTTACAATTACCGTAACATAAATTAAAAAAACCCATACAAAACCAAATAATTTTACCCATTATTTAATTCACGTGAAATTATTCATTATTATTTTTTTAAAATAATACGTGATTATTTCGATTATTAAATATATAAAAATAATACGTGAAATTATTTCACGTATTATTTTTTATATTATACCGTTTATTATATTATTATTTTATTTCACGATCGTTTATTATTTTATTTCACGATCACGTGAAATAAAATAATAAACGGTCCTGTATATGATATATGTCTCATCACAAGATTTAGGAAAATCGTTTGGTGGTTTTCCTAATGAAATTCGTTTTCTATACATTTACATTTTTGTAACATTCGTATAAATTTAATTAAAGGGAAAAGAGCAAGATTTCTATAGAAAATTTTCTCATCACTCTTTTCTGGAAAAATTAACATAATCAATAACCTATGCAATGCCTATTTACATATGGATTTAATTACTCATTTAAGAATCAGACGTAATTATATGATTACCGATTTAATTGTGAACATTTTATTTTGACAACCCAATGAATTAATAATGTTTAGCAATATTTTTATTACATCCAAACAATATTAGATGACAATCAGAATATTGTAAACACCTAGAAAATATTGTACAATTTTTTACTTCCTCTGAATGGGGATTTTGATACAAGATATGCATTTTAGGCACTCTAAATCCAAAACAAAAAATACCTGTCTGACATTTTGTCTACATCCATGTCTATTCATCTGATGTCTACACGTTGTCTATCCATGTATCTATACATGATTGTTCAAAATCGCAAAGCTTTTCTTTGAAAAACATACGTATTTCAAAGCTTTTCTTTTGAAATACACATGTATTTATGCAATTTTGTCGACCTGGATTATGTTTTGGAACAAATGAAATAGAGAAATCTTCTTTCTTATCTCCCCATTCTTATCTGGATATGCTAATACAGAAACATAACCAGCTAGATGAAGAAATTTTAGATATTTTCCCCCTATTATTGTTATAAGTCGCATCAAAATTTATCTTTAAAAAGTAAACAAAAATAATCTGTATTTCAGTACTTTTATATAAATATGGAGACAAAAAGAGAACGGTCTAAAAAAGAGGAAGTTAAGATGCATAATTTATATCTGATTCTCTATATTATAAAATGCAAAATGAATGGCGTTACTTAAGCAAAAAAGAATTTCTAGCATTATTACAGAAAATAAGGATATTGATTACTGCAACCATATTTACAAAATTGAGAGGATATTTTTCGTAAAATTTTGAGATTCCCGTTAGCTCTCCTTTGCATTTATCGGTCATAGATGAATTATTTTATC
Organism: Argiope argentata; assembly: GCA_026289955.1. NCBI lineage: Eukaryota > Metazoa > Arthropoda > Arachnida > Araneae > Araneidae > Argiope > Argiope argentata. The sequence goes on from JAOUZG010036681.1 coordinate 2,229,264, forward strand.
TTCTTCAGAAAACTGAGATATTTTATATCGTCAAAGAAATCCTTTATTTCAATTTTAGTTTTATAAATTAAAAATATCCTTCTTCTTCCAGAAATGCATGATGTTTTTACATTAAAAAGGTTAAAAGTTTACAAATTTGCTTTTAAAAGTGTTGGTAAAAAGAAGCGGCATAAATTAAAACATGAAAATAAAAAGTCGTCTGCATCTTTCTTGACACACTCTCCTCTCCCGTTTTGAGAAATTATGAATTTTTAGTAATGCAGTAGTTTTGATGTTTCAATAGTTTTTTTCATGTAAAACTATTGAAATTTCTTATATTGTTTATTTTTTTAAAGAAATACACTGATTTTTATAATCCCATTTACAAAGGTTTAAATGCCATTTCTTCAAATTCTGATCGTTGAAGAGTTTTCTTACAAAAAAAAAAACATAAAATAAAAGCTAATGCATAGTTTTCTTCAAATTTGGTACAAAAAATTCTCAACGTGTTCTATTGTTTTGAATTAGAAAATAAGTAATTCATTCATTAGAAATACTTTATAGTAGGTTTAGTGCTTCACAATGTAAAATAATCGTGTTATTTATGAGTGGAAATAAAATTATTAAAGAATGATTAGAAAAGCAACTTATTTTTTTAGTTCAGGAACCGGATTTTATATTTCTTAATTTAACAACAAACTCTTAAGCAAATAATTTCAGAAACCTCTAATTTAGATGAATTTCGCTTTATTACACTTTTTAGCCAAGATCGATCATTTTTTTAAAAAAAATATTTACCATTTAACTGGTACATTTTAATTTCATAGACACCTTTTCCATTTTTTACAATCTTTGCAAATATTCAAAAGTTTAAGTATTTTCGAATGTTCTTAAAAAGGCCAGCCTGAATGTCATGGAATACATTGTTACAAAAACTTAAATAATATAAATTATAAAATTCATTTTGAGTACTAAAAGAATATTAAAAAATAATGAACAATTTTTAAACTCAACTAATATATTAAAAAATTTATGAAATGAATTTGGTACTCATATATCATCTATAAAAACTCATAATTGAGAAATTTGAAGAACATTTCTAATAAAAAAACAGAACTGCTATCTTCAAAACTTTCAATAGTTACTCTGTTATAATTACTATAGAATATTCTAGTGTTATACTGCTCTGAAGCAAATCAACAAATGGAATGAACTCATAAAATGGAATTTGTTAATTTTGCTTAATCGATTCCATTTGATAAAAGACATTTGTAAATGCGAAGATTGGAAATTTAATAGCGCCAAGTATATAATTACAGTCGATATATTTAGATGGCGCCAAACTAATTTTGTGTTTACCCGTAGGAAACTAAGTACCAGTTTTGGAAGAACGGAAGAGTGATTATTCATGATAAATTTTCCATTCAGATGGATAACTTTTTATCATTAACTCCCATTCATCCAATTTCAGGTACTTACTAATAAGCATATTATCAAAATGTGATTTATTTGTATCATAGCCATTAAAACAGATTTGCAGAAAAAATAAAAATAAATGATAGCCTGATATGAATTTTTTTTAATAATCTCTTATAAGGCACTAAAAATGTATAAAATATTACGATGTCATAGTTTTGAACAGATAATCAAATTCACCTTGTCCATTTTTAAATTAAAGTGTGGTAATCGTTAAAAAATACGAACTCGATATTTTGACGAATCTAAAGTTTTCAATCACCCTGAGTTCAAAGATTTTTTTAAAAAAATTTATAATCATGTGCTTTTGTTTATGATAAAGATTACTAATATTCTATTAGAGCTAGAAGGATGAAATTTGATATATAGTCTATATACAATATTTTTAGATTCCTATAAAATTGTGAGAAAAATCTTATTAGAGGAAGTGTGTGGCTGCCTATTCGAATATAAATTATTACGATAGCTAAAGCGAAGAGATCTAGATAGATAAAATTCAGTACACAGATTTAACATCCATAATGTTCTTCCTAACGTTTTTAGAATCACATCCCTAGAGGGGTTGGCAGTCTGTCGATCTATACTTCTAGAAACAAGTTGTTGTTTGTTATTTCTTATGGCGCTTTCCATTGACAAGCTCGTTGAGGTAGTCAGCGATTGAAGTCTAATCAGAGTCTCTTTTTTGTTAAGAAGCGTCAACTAGGACTACTCACTCTTCACATACGTTTGCTCAACTCCTTTTTACTGGGAAGTATAAATTCATTCACTCACCTTACAGATAGAGCACAGTTGAACAACTATGCCCGAACCGGGAATCAAACACGGGAATAGAAGACTTGTTGTGACTAATGGCACTTGCCGTGGACAAGCCTCCGCTGATACGATCAGCAGATTTTAAGCCTAAGAAATGCTTCTCTTTGTTTTACAAGTAGCGCCATCTAGCGCCAAGAGTACGACTTAGTTACACACTCGTCACAACCCTTTTTAGGGGGCGGACTTCAATCATGCATTTTCATTCACTCATCTCAGATCGTAATTTAGACTTGGAACAGAGAACGATTACCTCTGACCCAGTTTCCCCAGTGGTATTACTCTCGATATGGAGGATTTTGCGCCCACGAACAGATTTAACGAGCGCCAATCGTCATACACTCGAGGAATATTTTATCCGGTGAGTTTCGAACTCGTAACCTAAGGAGTACGAATCCGACGCTCTACCAACCAGGCCCCATAGAAGACATGCTACCCTTATGTCAGGACACCAGCTTTAGAAACATGTAAACTCGATAACTGAAAACCTTAACGCCTTAAATATATCAAATTGGACTTGGGATTTTGCTACTACAAATTTAATTTATGTCAGATTTTTGTTTCATTCAAGAGGGAAAAAAGTCTTTAAAGAGCAAATTCAATTTTCGAATACTATTGACTGTATTTTAAGATAGAACGCCAAATAACTCGCCAAGTATGACACGATAGATTCAGTAAAAATGTTAAATTTACGCCATAGGTTAACGTTTCTTAACAATTGTAGGCCAATGGCATGTAAGATTTTTTGCACTTATATTAAATTATATGCGAGAACGATTTGCTGTGACCCCTCCCGATACTTTTGATGGAACGTATCGTAATATATTGCTTGGTTATTTTAAATGTGCCGGCTTTCTGGCACAGAGGTAGCGCGCCTTCCTCGTGTTGTGGGAGTCCCGGGTTCGACTCCCGGTTTGGGCATGGTTGTTCTTCTGTGTGCTATCTGTGAGATGTGTGACTGCACTGCAAAAAAGGGATGTGCAAGCAAATGGTGTGAGTGTGTAGCTAAGTCGTACTCTTGGTCCTATTTGGCGATACTTCCAAAACAGGAGAAACTCCTTTCGGCTTTAATCGACTGCTGTATTAATAGCAGGCTTGTCCTCGGCAAGTGCCATAAGTAACAACAACAGAATAAATTCCAAAACATAGAAAGTTTGCGATGGTTCATATTATTTGCACAAGAGCTTTCCAGTCGATATTACTATTAAAAAGTCATTTATTTAACACTCGCTTTAATTAGCAGGATTTATATCCCCGAAATTTTCTTGCCTATTTTCCTGTAAAAGTCTTATCATCTTCTCTTCCCCCCTCAGAATGAAATTACTAACACTTGGGTAGGCGCAAATGTCTTGCAATTCGTACGCGAATATGTATTTTTTACATTTATGAAATATAGATCCTTCATTGGAACCATCTTCCGACATCTTTTCCACCAATTGTTGAAAATCAAAATTTGACAACATTAAAGCTGTTGTCACAAAATATCTCTAAAACAATTGATTTAAGTCATTTTACAGATATGAATCTACAACAAATGAACAATTTTTAACAAATTTGGTTTAAAATTTCATTAGAAACTATTGTTTCGATGTCAAAGTCTTGTCCAAATTTTATCTATTTATTTGTTCGTATTTCGAGTTATCGAGGTATTTTTATACTCGAAAGTCGAAGATAGAATGACTGCTCTTTTATTGACTTCATCCCAAATTTGGTAGAAATCTATAAATTTGATTTAAATCCATATGCTAAATTTCATCCTTTTACCCAAAATTAGTTCCCGCAGGAGGGCACCTCAAAATGAAGACGAGATTCTTCTGGCATGGTGGATGGATCTCGCCACCCTGGAGGTACACTAATAGGTGGGGTAGGTTCCTTCCTTAGATGACGGGACGTACTTCCTATGGGAAGGATTGTACCGTGACCGGTGACGGTCCTTAAGACTCAACCACAGTTACCGATAATGTTGATGTTACGGCGGTCCGGTCATTCAGTTTTAGGGTTTAAATCCATCTACCTTTGGGTGGGTCGGAGAGTCTGGTATGACTTACCCAAAACTAGATTTAAGTTACCGCGCTCATTGACACATAGATAGACAGACATAATGCCAAAAATGCTAAACTTTTTTAATCGAGTTTGAGTTATTTGATAATTACAATACTTTTTCGATACTTCATATACGATAATCGTACACTCGTTTTTTTAAATACTTTTGGTGATGAAAACTGAGTATTTGGCATGTTGGGTCTAATAATCGTATTTCAACTAATGTGAAACTCAAATATCTAGTTTTTTTAAATGCTTGTCGATGAATAGAAAACGAACTCGGATGCTTCATATAATCTCACATTCAAAAATATAATCTGGATGCAGAGTCAGTTGTCATCATTGAATCTTTGGTTGCATAAACCTTTGATCACTTTTTGAATAAAAACCCACAGAAATATATTAGGCAACCTAGTTCTTACAAAAAAAATATTAATTTTCAAAGCCATAAAAATTTGCTTTTACTCTATTTATGTAAAATTCAGGTCAAGAAAACAACCTTAAATAAAACTTGAATTAAAAAAATGCCTATAAGTATAATATATATTTACCTAAAATTAGAAAGTTTTAATTGGAACTTTTAGCAATCTACAAGGGCCTACAGCTGGCCGACACCTGTATTATTCCCGATTTTAACGGATGCCTCTTTACAGCACCTATCGAACTGGAATAAAGTGGGAGACTTGACGAGCATTAACATCCTAAATACCATCCATTGTTTTACTGCAAAGCACAACATTCACTTTCGGTGGGTCCCTTCCCACATCGGACTTGAAGGCAACGAGAGAGCTGACGCCCTTGCTGTGGCGGCCACCAATGATGAAGTTGGTAATGCCCACACTCTCACGCATACAGAGATCTCCTCAATTGCAAAAGTGGAGACAAATAGTCTTTGGCGTGTTCCTCCGAGTAACCCCTGGTATTTTAGAGATTGTCCTGGAGGAGCCCTCCAGACCAGGGGTGGTAGAAAACAAAGTACTGCCCTCTCTCGATTCATCAGCGGACATTTAAAAGGCCTCACTTTTCACCAGGGACTAAAGTATTTCCCGGACTGTCATTGGCGTAAGAGTGCTCCAGCTTCTGCCACTCGCATTTTAAATTGTCTAAATTTTACAAAGCATGACATACTCAAAGACTCGGTTCTATTTATGGACAATTTTGGAAACATTGGGTTTTATGGAGATGGTCTAGCACTGCTGGGCCATCTAGGATTAGTAACAACAACATAAAGTTTTAATTATAAATTTTCAAAATGTCGATAATTTGTAAAGAACTTTTATTTAAATCGATAAAAATATTTATAAAATTTTACAAGACATAAAAAAACACGAGTTAAAAATCAATTAATTCCTGGACTCTATAAATTTCTTTCAGTTACCGTACCAGAAAAGAATATCTAAAACTATTCTTTTCTAAAAAAGCTTTAATTGAATTTATTTTTTTCCATTTCTGTCTAATTAACTTAATCATCATATGTTTGAGTGACAAACTTTTTATTTGAATTAGAAAGTGGAAGTAACTTAATTTAAAGGGAAAAGATCTATCGTTGTCCAATTTAAATATAAATCTGAAGAAGACTTCATCCAGTTCAGAAAATCGTATTTTTCGAATAGAAACCCTCTCTGTAACTTTAAACAATATTGATACATTTTTAAATATTGAAGTCTCATCATTCTTTATTCCTCATTTATATTTTATCTGGAACAAATTCATTGCAAAAATATAATGCATAGTAATTCAAAAAAATGTATTTTGCAATTATATTTTTTCAATAAAAGAAAAATTTAAATATTGTTAGCAAAAATTAAAGAAATCATAATAAGGGTAGTGGAATTTCTTTCTCATTGTTTTTTGATATGCAAATATTAATATATAGAATAAATTATGGCAAAATATCTCATTATTAACCTAACACATATTTCTTAATACATTGTAAATCACTTTTTTCATCAAAAGTTTCTTGTATATCTTATTCATTTGCAGATGATGATTATCTTTCGGAGCAGATGTTTTGCATCGGCTTACTCAGTATGGAAACTGTAACTGAAAATAAGTAACAACAATAACAAATAAAAACTACAGATAATTAATTAGGAAAGGGAAAAAAAAGAACTGTACAATAAAAACATCCATTTTATGTCCTCGTTAAATCTAGGATAGGTTTGTGGAGCTACAGCAAAAAAAAACCCATGAAAAATAGAATAAATTAAAGACATTTTTTTTGGAAAATAAACTTTTGGAATTTTGCCTCTAACTATGATTAATGTTTTAAAACAAGCAGTAAACTCATATAAATATTTTGGTAACAAAATGAAAAATCCTGAAGTATTCTAGGCATCGAAAATGTACTGATTTTTTCTCAACTATCGTCCCTATTTTTAAGGCTTTCAATATTCATTGAAAAAGATACTCGGTTGTAACATAAATTTTATAAAGGTAAACTCTCCTACATAAAAAAATGAACACTTTATCCTTATATTTAGAAAATTATATCAGGATATTTTAACAATCTTCATCTTCGAATAACAGAGTTAATTTTAATGTGGGAAAACATCCTCCTTGAGGGTCAGGCAAAAATAATGCTGGCATCAATCAACCCTAACCTCATTATTTAATCAATTCAGATAAGTGTATATATTTTTAAACATTCATAATAAATAGACCAATCAAAATGAATGAGATGAAATGCATATTCTAATCTCAGAAAATAAAAATATGAGGGGGTGCAATCTTTTCTAATGAATATCTTAGAATAATAATTAGTGCCAAGACATGTATCGAAGCTTGTTGAGAAGGGCTAAAGCAATTTTAATTAAATCCAATCACCATATTTTAATTTCTTTAATTTAAAGTACTTCAAAGATAATAAAATACAGAGAAATCTTAAGAGAATTTTATCCCTGAAAGACGTTTACAACATATTCATAATTAGTATGTCTAAATTTATTAAAAAAATGATTACAACAGAAAAACAAATTATACAGGGTGTCCAAAAAGTTCCCGTACTGATGATTTGTGAATTTATTTTACAAAAACAATAGGTTTAAAAAGAATTATTTTTATGCCACTGATTAAAAGCACTTTTAACATAACTAAGGAAAAAATACTGAACTTATATTTATAATAAATGTTCAAAATGTCCACTTCCTTCTTGGAGACAAAGCTGAACTCGTTTGCGCATTTTTTTTCGAAACGCGTTTTAACATGCTAGGAGTGATTTCTTGTATCCTTTGGGTAATTGCGATTTTCAAATTATCTATTGTTTGGGGGCCACCTTCATAAATTTTGTCCTCTAAATATCTCCACAGAAAAATGTCCGGGTTGGTTAGATCAGGGGATCGAGGTGGCCAAATATTTTTTGAGATAAGTCGATCGCCGAAAAAAGCTTCAAGCATGTCCATGGTTTCATTACTCGTCTGGCAAAATTTATCATACTTGAAAAAAAATTATGAAAAATGATTTTTTAAGTTTGGAGTACGGGAACTTTTTGGACACCCGGTTCTTTGTATACATATTATTATAGAAACTGATAGATATTTCAGGAAATGAATAATATGAAGTTAAATATTTATAACAAAATTTCCTCTCTGCTGTTTTGCACAAACCTTTGATGAGAAGAAATAAGTGTACGCGTTTCTAATCCAGAAGCTGAAAAATGTGTGAAGTGATGCTTTACTCATTTTCATTCTTTTCGTCGGTATATTTATACAATAATCATATGCTATGATCAACTTTCTTTATAAAAGTTTAAATTTTGATTCATTGCTTATTGTTTGGGAAGTTTCGGTGTTTTTCAGAATTTTTTCAATTACATTTTGATGCTATTATTACATTTTTAAAACTTACTTTCTCTAATTCTAAATTGTTTATAAATCTTTCTAAAATTCTTATAAATTCAAAACGAATGCATATTTTGTATTTAAATTTCGTATTAAAATGTCTAAAAATTCTTTTATATTCCTCAACTACAAAATAAAACAACTTGTTTTCATTAAAATGATTTTAAAATCGCTTAAATGCTCCAAAATGTGAAGTAAAATGGAAAATTTTTGTCGTTATCAGTCTAAAATTAAATTCATTAGAAAAATAGATTATTTCATAGTTCAGGAACTATATAATATGCATCTTAGATATAATATTTTGGACAAATCTTTTGAAAGTCGTCATCTTTTAATGATTTTAAGGGTTTTGTTTCATTTTTCTGCATAAATCTCGTACAGAAAGAAATATATTAATTGTATTAAACGTAGGGAAAAACACCAATGAAAGGTTTGTTTCCTTCATGTATTTTAAATTTTATTTGTTCTAAATTTTGATTATGTAAGTATTTAGTTGAATTTTTTCAAAAACTTAGAACCAAATTAATGATATATTGGTATAATTCTACTTTATCTTGTTCAGTTGCCACTCCCTAAAGATTTGTTTTATAAGAAAAATGCCGAAACAAACAATATTAGATGCTTGTGTGTTTTATTTCCTTTTCTTTGGGATAAATGTTTTCCGCTACACGATGACCGAAATCTGAAACTATTACAGATATAATGGATTGTTACTTTCACAAAGAAAAATATGTCACGGAAAAGCCTCTTTATTATGCTAAGATGTGCATCAATTTATTTCGTGCCGCCTCCTAATATAAACACCATAATTTATTTTCTAGTCACATGTCAGTTAAGAAGACATATTACTCTTAATTAAGTAATAGTTACTTTGCTCTTGCAGCTGCCGAATTCCAAAAAAACGTGACAAATCGAATGATAAACAAATCGCAACAAATGCAATCAAATAAATATACAATTTTGTTGATGGTTTCATCTTTTGCATTGTTCCAAATTCCCAAGTCAGCCTGAAAATTATTATTTAAGAGAATTAATGTTTAAGAAAAATAAAGAAAATTTAACTGGATAGAATCTATTCGTATATAATATGTCTCTTTGTTGGTTAGATATAATTTATTCTATTTGCTCATTTTTATCATACGAGAACATGATGTTGTTATGCCTAGAAAGTTTTCATGACTTCGAAATTCACTGGCAAAAAATATTTTTACCTCCTTTTACCAGTATTACTTTATTATTATGTATGCCTTTTTAACAGTAGATGCGTTTTAAAATTTTTGATCTGCTTTTACCAGTACTGCTTCATTATTACGTATGCTTCTTTACAGCATATGTGTTTGTAAAGGGTTGACAAAGAACTATGACATCATGAGTGTTATTTCATCTCAAAATCGATCGAGCTCCAAAACTTTGTTTGCCATATATATATATTGTTACGTTTTTAGCGTAGCGGGTTCGGATTGAATGGACTTTGTATGAGGACAGCACAAACAAATTTATTTACAGCTATTTACAGTTATTTACAGGATAATTAATAAAGTAAAAATTTCAGATAAATACAATTCAGCAGTCAACAGTCAATAACAGCGTAAATTCAAGTCTTACGTGCGATAAAAACAGACTGCAAAACAGCTATCGTATAGCACAGATACAGTAAATCGCAGCGAGCTCAATAACACAGCGTTAACAGCAAACGCAAACACAGCTCACAAATCCCTTTGTTCCAGCGAAACACTTTTTATTTCAGAGCAAACTCTCAACTCACTCGATCAGATCACTATAGCAACTCACTAACTCGCTCCGGCTATTCGTCCTTATATAGCCGAGAAGCGCGTGCACCTGAGTCTCGTGACAATTCTCAAAACATCGCGCACAATCTAGCGGCTACTAGATTATTCCTTTCGCCAAACCAATCAAGCTGGCGCGAGGCTCCTCGCCAAACGTGGCCAACCTTGGCGAGTTTTCGTGCCGCCCGCCCGCTTGTAACAATATATATATATATATATATATATATATATATATATATATATATATACAGAGAGAGGGAGAAAAGTCTCGTGATTGTTTCAAGCCCGTTTAAACTGGTTAATGACTTATGTTAATTAAGACAAATAATGATTTAAAAAATAATAATGTTCACACATGATAGCTTGAAATTTGCGATCGCAGATTTCATTTTGTATTTATTCTTAAGACCAGAACATGAGATAGTGAATATTTGTAATAAGAGACCAAATAACTGTTAAATAATGTCTTCACATTATTATTATTGCTTTTTGATGAAAAAAAAACATTCCACTTCATTTTAAAACATTTTAAGAATGCAATTTAATTTCTAGAATAACTTTTACGATTTTTTAAACAAAGAGTCTTTCTTAGGCAATGCTATAAATTCGTCAGCGTTAATGTTATTCAGTAAGTCATCTAACACATAACTGCACGTTTGTAAGCTCTGTGCTATCGTGTCACGTCCTTCTTTGGCCAGAAATATGCACAATGAATTTCAAAATTAAAGTGATGTAACACATTTGACTTCTATAGTATTAAAATTATTTTTTTCAATAGCATATTCTATTATAATACGCTGAGACCTAGAAGCTTACTAATTATTGCTCAAAGAAACCAAAAATTGCAGTCTTAGTGTCTGATTATATTTGATGAATATGTGACTCAAAAAAAAAGGAAAAAAAAAGCAATACTTTTCTGAAAAATACATTCAATTTATAAGAGATGTTCATAAAATAGAATATATCAAAATGAATTTTCAAAAAATTGGGCATAAGATGGGGATAGTATGGCGTAAGCTATACTATTCTGTTTCTGAATCTTTACAAGCACAATGTTTTCTGCCATCTGAAAGTTTGTATAAAAGAGAAATTCCAATAAGAAATAAATTTAATCTAAATTTTAGCTTTGACTGAATTGTTGGATATTAATAAATATATTTTATTATATTTTCAGGTGACCAGGGACATTTAAAATGACTTTTTGGATTTTTCACCTTAGTAAGTTGAAATTTTACAGGCATTAAGGGAAACACTAAAGGAGATGGCACACAAAATATTTTAAATCATTATATTAATTTATGAGTTGGGAGGATGAGTATAATATAATATTAGGGATGAATAACGTTAATGAAAAATGTTCCAGGCGCTCCAAATTTGTTCGAAATCGCTCCAATTTTTATTATTACTTACTCTAATCCTTTTGAAACAAAAGTTGGGATTAGTCTTTAAGTTTGAGTGCGAAATATCTAAATTAACCAATGTAATAGCTCAAAACTATTTAAACTTTAAAAACCCATCTGCATTTTTGAGTTATTATAATGGTTAATTTTGATATTTCGCATTGAAACTTCAAGATTAATCCCAACTTTTGTTTCAAAAGAATTAGAGTAAGTAATAATAAAAATTGGAGCGCTTTCGAACAAAGCTGGAGCGCCTGAAACATTTTTCATTAACGTTATTCATTCCTAATATTATATTATACTCATCCTCCCAACTCATAAATTAACATTATGCTTTAAAATTTTTTCTCATCTCCTATAGTGTTACTCTTAATGGCTGTAAAATTTCAACTTACTAAGGTTAAAATTGCAGAAAGTCATTTTAAAGGTCCCTGGTCGCCTTAAACATCAACACCACAAAAAGAGTGGTGGTCTTCTCCGGAAAAGTAAGACGTTGTCATTTACTAAGATCATAAAATTTATTCAAATTTGGTTAAGATAGGCATTTTGGAAAAAGAATTAATGCTGTGAAGAGGAATTAACAGAATGGGAAACAAATCGAAATATGACCAGCATTTTTAAAAAAATCGTTTTTGTGTTATCGAACATTTAGTGTGGTGGCCTGGTGATAAATTCTCGGTTGGTGAGCCCGAGTTCGAGATTCGATTCCACCTGAGAACCGTCGTATTAGAGGTTCTTTTGCTAGTTAAGTTTGTCAGGGCCCAACGTCCCTCCCCCTCACACTGATGTGGAGTGAGAAAGTTCAGATGTCGTCCCCGTCATCTACCCACGGTTCAAAATAAAGAAGTCCGTCCCAAAATAGCCCTAGTGTTTCTTTACAACGGGATGTTAAAATAACTAAACCAAAACAAACTTTAAATTTGCATATGTTTGTTGAAAAATAAAGGGCTCTTCTTTGTAAATTGAGAATAGTGATGCTCCATGTATAATGCGTTTTCCTAATTCTCCATCTAATGTTTAGAGAATCATCAAACAAATAAATTATTTGCGTTCCTTTTATACGTTCCAAAGTAAACCAATATTTCACGTACAAATTATTCATATCCCAAAAATGATAAATAGGGAATTCATTCTTATTAATAAGATAATTCATTCTTATTTAGATTATTGATTTATCAGCATTTTGAAAGCAATTAACCCTAAAATCTGGGATTCAATAGAAATAAAAATTGCAGAAAAGAAATGAGGACATATACACTAAAGACATATTCCGTGATCAGAGAAAGTATTTCTTTATTCCATTGCGAATAATTTCTTTGTCAATTGGATTTTTAAAAGTGTCGTTAAAAAAGAGAAACACTCGAAACTTAATATTTGTAGTGTATGGATTAAAAAAAAATATTTTTTTAAATATTACTTTTAATTGAAACATATATATTATTAGAATTTACTTTTTTTTGTCTACGTAGGCTGATTTTTAATATTCTTTATACATGCCATTCCAAATACGTTTATCGAAAAATAAACTGCCGTCTTTTTAAACTGGGTTATCGTGATTGACCCATATTTCACCATTTATTGTCTAGGGCGCCATCAAATGAATAAATAATTTGCATTTCTCCGATTTTTTCCAAAACATTCCCCTAGAATTACCTGTATAAATCAGATGGGAATAAATATCAGAGTTCACCTTATGATTGCAATAAGCACTTAATAGGTCAATCATCGTATCAATTGAAAAGATCTCATCCAAATGAAAAAAATCCACCTTCAGTCTGAACTCACATGAAAAGATTGCCTGTCAGTGGCTGGTTTCGATTGCTTTCTTGTAAGCAAATAGCACGCAATTACATTCCAAGACTTCGACTGTGTATCTTAATCAGTATTGATTTCACCGACAAAATGGAAACTTCCTCTGAAATTGGGAAGAATAACTCTTTTGAGTTTAGATCTGCATTTCCAGAAGCATGAGAGCTCAATCGATAGGATAGCGCTCATGAATAAAGAAATCGTCTGCGCTTTATGGCTTCCGAAGCATCTGGGAATAACTTCATCTGAAGGCAGTTATGCAGATTCGAACATTCTGTCGAGAGAAATAATTATGGAGCTCCAAGAGATGTTTCACTTACTCAAAATGGTTCTCGCTTCTCGCAAAAATGGTAATTCATGCGCTCAGATATGCGTTTGTTACTGGAAGATTTGATAATGGGGAAAAAATTATGTATTAGCGGAGTAATATTTAATTCGAAAGTATTAATTACGAAAATCGATGACGATGTGTGGAGTGCAAATAGCAATTTTAAGTTACAGTTATAGGTTATTAACATAATTTCTAATTCAAATGAGATCAGATATTTCTTTTTTTTTTTGCATCATGATATCTTTATGCCAAAATGGTTTCTAATTCTTGTACAGAAGTTAGAATAAAAATTTTTATTTAACTAGATTTAAAACGATATTTCTCAACGTTTTGGAAATCAGCAATCGTCTTCTTGTCTGCTTTGCTGAATTCTTTTTATTATGTCAGAATATGATGCTGTTTTGGGGATTTTTGGCTTCAAAAGAAATCCGTAGGCGAAAAATAAAAATTTTATTACCTGCACGACCATCTCAAAAAATCAACTTAATAACGCGTTGCCTTTATATTTACAAAAGCCTTGATTAATAAAAAATAAGTTAATGACTAGAGCAAATGAAACCAAGAAAAATGTCATTTTGAGCACGTGATTATATGAGAGGAAATAAATAGGAAATGTGATATTTTTTAAAACAATCAATGCGAGACAAAGTTTTTTTTTTGGATCGTTTGCAATACTAAAGTGACTCGTGCAATGAAACACTTAAAATGAATAAAAATATAATTTAACTTGCACGATCACGTGGTGAATGAAAGATGATGAGGAAATGATGTTATGACACGATACATTGAAATATGTACAGCAGATTTCATTTTAATCGTTATTTTTTTCATTACCTATATACAAAGTGATATTACTGCTACTGTAAAAAAAATTCAAATTCAAAATTTTATTAAATCTTCATATTTTGACCCTCTATAAGTCAGGAAAACTTATTTCTGTACCTGTTTTGTGTTTGAGCGCGATAGTTCAAACGCTCTGAGCTACACTGATGGAATTCGGTATTTAGTTCTTTGCACAAAATACACTGGTGTGCAAAATTTAAGCAACAGGTGCCTTTTCCCCTAACTCCTCGAGAAATCATCTGAGAGACATGAAATTCAGAAATGAAAAACAGCATTTTGTACTTAAAGGATGACAAAACCAGTTGCTCAAAAATGAATACAATGCATACAACAATTAAATAAAACTAAAAAAGGATTTTTTTGAATGCAGAGTATCGTTACACACGATTGTGTGTCCAGGAGGGAGAACAACAAGCAGATGTTCCTTAGTATGGGATATGCCCTCCCCTTACTGCAATGGTTGCTTTGCAACATCTCTCCATACGCAGCGCTAGAATGTCCAACAGTTCTTGAGGTAATAGTGTCTATTCCTCTATCAGCATCTGTTTCAGTTTTTGGGTGTTCCCTGGAGGATGTAATCATGCCACAAGGTGTCTTCCCAAACCATCCCACACATGCTTTATGGCGGGGGTTCTCACACGGTGGATCGCGACCTCCAGGGGAGTCACGAGTTGTGGAAGAAAAGTTTAAAGAAAATTAATTTATTGCTGTAGTTTTCATTAAAAAAGAGTACACATAAAGCTTTTAATACACATACAAGCTGGTTTTTGTGTTCTATTAGTTAATGGGATACATGAGCTTGTTTGGAATTAACCCATTTTTTAATGTCTGGAATGAGCTTTGTAACACACAAAACAATGTCATTTTCCAGTGTCAAACGATTTCTTGATTTTGTTTTTAAATTCATCATTATGGAGAATCCTTGTTCACAGTTGTAATGTATAGAAAATGACAGCAAAGTTTTTAATGCTGTTGTGGACAGTTCTGGGTATTCCTTTTTAATACGTATCCAAAATTTGTCGACATAAACTATGTTAAAAGTTACTTTAGCTGACTGATCACTTGAAATCTCTATCAGTTGATCATGATGAAGGGCACTCAGCACAGCTTTTGTTACGGCCTGCTCACTGAATGAATTGACTACCCACACAACCCCGCCCATATCCTTAACTGGAATGTAATCCGCAAACTGTTCAATCAAATTTCGAGAAGAGATGATACCAGCAAGGAGAGAGGTGAAGTGACAAGGGATGTGGCGCCAATACCCGACACATACTCCACGAACTCTTGAGTACGTGTAAAATTTTCAAAATCTCTGCCTAAACTTTAAACAGAGTTTTGGGGGTCGCCAAATTACTTAGTCTAAAAAGAGGGTCGCAAAGTGTAAAAGTTTGAGAACCCCTGCTCTATGGGATTTAAATCCATTTTTAATTAATTATATTCATGGAAAGTCTGTTAATTCCGGAGTCCGAATGCAATTGAACACAATAACTACTAAACGCAAAGAGCTCCGCGAGTACAATTTTATCCACAGTTTAAGCATTTCGAACTCGAGAATTTGTTGAATCTCCATGCTTTAAACCTTACTGAATCTGAAAACGCATTTTTGGGATTATATCTGTGAACACGAGGACTGAGATTTTTTTTTTTTTTGTTAAACGAATAAAATTCAGAATATGGATTTAACAATCAAATATATAGATTACGATCAAATTTTGAAGGAAATCAATTCGAAAGAAGCTCATTGGTCCGAATAAAAGCTAAAACTTAAATTATAAAAATAGGAGTTTTAGTATAAAATTTGATACACAGGTTTGGCATCTAAGGTATAAATATATATAAAATCTGTAATCTAATTCGCAAGGTGATTTACCATCTAATGCTCTATATTTTTGCAAGCATGTAAACGCAAAAACTTAAAAATATGAAATAGATATTTTGAGTTTTATCAAATTTTGATTTCAATTGGTCGGGAAAAAAGTCGTTGAAAATAAGAATTCAATTTTCTCTTACCTTTGTATTAACCGCTTCCTTACGTGAAAAACATTTGTCAAAAAATGCAAGCTAATTTGCTATTGCCTAGTTATTGTTCACCAGTGGTATATATGTTACCGTTAAAGTATGAAATCCGTTATTTTATAGAATACCTAGTAATTCCATGAAATAACTGATAGTGTCCGTTAAAGTGTAAAACTCTCTTGTATTTCATGGTTTAATTAGTTATTTCATAGAATAACGATCTTCAGCCCGTTAAAGAGTAAAATAATCTATATCATATATCATAAGTTTAGGTACTGGTCAGGGATTTAAAAATTGTTCGTGTAAACCCAGTGTGTCAACAAAAAATGTTTTTGTCTTAGAAATACTGTTCTTTGCAATTCCGAGTGTCATTTTAGTAATCCTTCTTGTAACAAATGATTTTATGGTATGTTTCCATAAATACCATCTATACGCTACCGCTATAAATGAGATAAATTGCTTCTTTTTCATTTTAATTGTCCATCATTAGTTTATTTACAGAATACCTAGTTATTTCATTTTAGATAAACTGTTTACGTTTATTTTATTAACTGTCTCTCATTAGTTAATTTACAGAATACCTAGTTATTTCATAGAACAACTAGTTAAAATGTCAAATTAATAACATTACACACACTTTAACTGACACGATCAGTTATTTCATAGAATAACTAGGTATTTTATAAAATAACTGCATTATATACCTTAACGGTAACATATATATTATAATAAATATTTTATTACAGAACATGGAAAAAAGTTTCTGAAAGATCATCCTCTCACAGTTTTAGTCTTGATTTACAAATGATATGAGAATCTTTAAATCTCATGTTGATTAATGAATCTTTAAATGTTTTCATGATTAATGTCTAATTAGAAATTATCCTTTATTTAATGAATTTTATGAAACTAATAGGAATTTTATTTCAATCTGAACAAAATTTTCAGTCATAAGCTCAAATCCTGTAAAAGGGTTATCAGTGGCGTATGATAAATAACAGGTACTCGGGTATAACAAAATAATTTTATCTCCTTATCAATGAGCCTTATAAAATAGAAACTTATTGATAAGTAATTTATTAATATCATTAAAAGGGCTTATTGATATAATAGATAGCTACAAGTCCTTAAAAAGTCTCAATAATCTTTCCGCCATTTCGTTTCAGCAACTGGTGATGGCTGTCTCAGCATCGCATAAAACCAGGTATATTTAGGTACAGCTTTCAAAAACAGTTTATAGTTTCTGATTACTGAAATATACATACAAAACAAAACACCTCTTTAGTTTTATTTTATTGCGAAAATATTTCATTCATCCAGAGTTAAAAATGTATAACCCTCATGATACCTTAAACAACAGCTGTTATTCCCCATTATCTCCACAGATGAAACCTTCCTTATTTAAAATTTCTAAACAAACGCAGCTTACCCTTATTCACTCACACCACCTTCCCCGGAAAACGCATTCCATCTGCTCGCCCCAACAATAATAATAACAAAAAAAGCTGTTAAAACTCCGCCCTGGAAGAGAAAAGATGAACAAAACAGCACAAAATCAAACAACCTTGCTGTGGTTTAATTGAAAACAAAGAGCCCCTAACGCGTTTGCGTTGATTCCGTTGGAACTCGCTTGTTTGTTTTCTCATCCATTGTCTTCTAATTCAAAAATGTGTGAAGACGGGAGAGAACAATGTGTTTGTTCAAATTTTAAGGGCAATGATGTTTTCGACTCGCGTGGAAGTGCTTTTTCACAGGTCGGAGATTTGCCGGAATGCAGACAGAACCCCCACCCCACCCCTTGCCGCTGGTACCCAGAAAAAAAAGAACCCTTTTGTAGCTAATTTGATTCGTAATTTGTTCGTGGAAAATGAAACAAATGTAATTCTTTCTGGGGTCACCCCGGTACTATTCGTTGACGATTGTTTAATGCAGAAAAGAGTACACACGACCAGAAACTTCTGGGAATTCGGAGGCCATCCATTCTTATGCATTATTGTTTGAGATTTGCTTTGGAGGTATAAATGCGTTATTTTTTTTCAATTATGCTTTAATGATTTATACACCGTCGTCTTTGTTTTCATAAAGTTTAAATTCCCAAAGGATAAAGTTCATGTTATAGAGAGCAGGCGTGACCCGTTTTTCATCAACAACTTATTATTGATGAATATTGAAAACATCGATCCTTATTTCATACATGGGGTTTATCGGTTAACGAGCCAGGGCATGAGTATATTCCGGTAAAAGCAAATATTATTAATTCCTTCATCTAATGACTTTAATTTTCCGTATTATATGAATACAAGAGATATTCGTATATGCGAGAATCCGGATGATTGAATAAGAATGGTCATTAATAAAAATGTTAACTTCCTCTATCCGTATAAAATCGTGGATTTTTCTTAAGAGTGCGAATAGTTTGCAAAACATTGGCGAAAAAATAATTTCGAATTATAAATTTTTGGCGTGAAGTTAGAAACAATGGCGAAAAAAATAATTTCGAAATATAAATTTTTGGCATGAATTTAGAATCCTTATGTTGTAATATTATGGGTTATTAGTTAATGTGCATAATTCGGTCGAATTAAATATTATTCATTCACTTTATGTATAGCTTTAATTTTCGATATTAAACGGTTACCAGGAATAATCGAATATGTAAAAATTGGGATGACTGGATAAAGGGTAATTTTTTTTAAAAAATCACGAGAATTGTCTTTGTTTTTGAAGCTCGCTTGTATACAATAGAAGTGTTATCTTTTCTGTCTCTGTATAAAATTATGGATTTATGATAAGACCACGTATCCTTTACAAGTCATTGATGATGAAAAGTTTTGAAATATAAATATTTGACTTGAATCTAGAATTTTTGTTCAATCTATTTTGCAGATATGTATTTTGGTCACTTTTTTTCCAACCAATTAAAACTAATAAACTTTTCTAAGTAACCTTTATCTAGGCACATTCGGATATGTGAAAATTAATTAATTGATTTTTAAATTAAAAAAATTCGGATATGTGATATAAAAGATATTTAGAAAAAAACGCACTGGAATGGTCTTTCTCCATTAAACGCTCTTGTATACTTTACAATAAAGATGTTATATCTCTGTCTCTGAGTACAATTACTTTGAATTAGGAAGCGAATCCTTTGCAAGTCATCGGCGAAGAATAGTTTAGAAATATATATCTTTGACTTGAATCTAGAATTTCCATTAAATCTATTTTGGAGGTATGTATTTTGAATAGTTTATTTCCAATCTAAAACTAATATAAATATTCGTTATTGGTTGTAAACACAAGATCATTTACCCAATTTAGATTTAAATCATTGTATTTATGCGCAATTACATTTATATGCGTTACAGGTATAAACCAACGTACAATCTTTTGGCAAATTTGGTTAAATATTTGATTAGTATCTATATTTTAGATGTTAAACATCTAATTTTAAAGATATCGAAATCCTTTATGCTTCAACAGACTTTTTGGAAATGAATCTGGCTCAAAATTTAATAAAAATCTAAAAGTGCAATTTCAAAATTTGATTAAAATCTAAAAGTTCAATTTCAAAATTTGATTAAAATCTAAAAGTGCAATTTCAAATTTTAATCAAAATTTAAAAGTGTGCATTAAAATATACTTATTAAAATTCATTCGTCTAACTCAAAGTGTTTTTAAATTATGGTACTCATAGATAGACAGAAAGACGGACAGACAGATAAATACAAATGCAGAAATGTGTTTTTAGGATTCAAAAAGATGGAAATTCAGAACATGGAATATGGAAATTAGATAAAATCTCCTGTTTGATTTTTTGACAAATGCAATGCTTTTTCTATATTTCTTATGCTAGAAAAAAATGACAATCCTAGAGAAAAATTTAAGCTAATTTTAAAAAAATTAATCTATTAATTATAGGATTAGAAAAAATGTATATGCTATTAATTTGCATAAAAAAAGGAAGAGCAAATTAAATTATATATGATTATTTCAGTGTTAATAAAATTTTGTATGAAATTTTCAGTGTTTTTCTTCTTTCCCGTTATCTCCAATTTTAGATCTTCAGCATCTATCAAATCAATGATGACATCAAGTGGGTTGGCCCGGGGTGGCAATAAAATATCTCCCACCCCTATCGAAAGGATTCTGATTTATAAACTTTAATCGGATTAAGGAGATAAAACGATAACAATGATTTTGAATGTATTGCTTTCCACTCCTATAAAATAAATTTTGAATATTATATGATTTATTTATTTTTCTTCTTTTTTTTACTGAACTATGATAGAAGAAATGTGATTTAATATTTGAGAAAGAAATGTAATTTTGCAAAAGTTATTTAAAAACTTTCAGAATGATAACAAATAGGCGCCGAGATAAATTGATTTTTTTTCAATTTAAAAATATAACCTACTGTTAATAAAAATATTATCATATTGCAGTAAGCCAATGTAATGCTTAATTGCGCTGAAAATTCTTTCATAACAAACATTCTATAAGTTACATTATCTGAATTCAGCATAAAATTGAGCTTATGTGTCTCTAAGGATAAAATACAGAAGTCGATGTAATAAAGAACGAGAAACAGAAGGTAGATCAATAAGGCCTAAGACTAGAAGTGGCTCTCTCGTAGGCGTTGCGGAAGGGCACCCACTCCCCCACACTTCAAATTTTTTTCAGCTATAAATATAATCTTTATTTTATTTATTTTTCAAATTACCTTTAAATCCAACTTTAACCTAGCACCATTACTCTGAGAGATTTCATTCTTCATTAGAAATTCATGAGAAACGACATTAGTCGCTTCATAAATAGGGAAATACAATTGCACTGTTTTTGAATTAAAAATGGTATTATCGCATACTTCTCCTTAAAAGATGTCAAAAATATTATTTTAAACGGTTTTTTTGTGCAGATGCTTTTTATGAGACTGACGTAGAATATATATAAAAAAGAAAAAAAATTGCAATAAATAAAATATTATTAGAATTCTTATTCTTCAATAAATTTTTTGGTACTTACGTATTATACCATCCAGTTGCTAAACCGCCAATTTTGGCAATTCAGCAATGCTGTAATCTTTATCACCAAATTTAAATTCGTCGCCAATGAGTTACTAAACCGTTGGGGATCGTTGGCGAAGTTGGTATAATACGTAAGTACCTATTTTCCCCCTTTAACAGACAAGAACATATTTACTTTCATGTATATTATTTTACGGATTATAACATCATTAATAATTGTTATTTAATGGTCGGCAATAAAAAA
This sequence comes from Argiope argentata, assembly GCA_026289955.1. Classification (NCBI taxonomy): domain Eukaryota; kingdom Metazoa; phylum Arthropoda; class Arachnida; order Araneae; family Araneidae; genus Argiope; species Argiope argentata. The sequence continues at coordinate 2,250,868 of JAOUZG010036681.1, forward strand.
TGTAGGAAAAGTAGTTAATTGGTTATTTTGAATTCAATTACAATCAATTAAAGAAATCTATAACTGTTTAATTGCAGTTTTTTCCGTTTTTGATCAAACTAATAATTATCAAATCAAAATATAATTTTTATTTTTAATTCTATAGTAAACAAATTATATATATATATATATATATATATATATATATATATATATATATAATGACAAACACATTTCAATTATTTGCTGAGAATAAATAGCAGAGTCGTGGCCGAAATCATGGACAGGTTGAATTTTTAGTTCTTTTTATTCCATCACGGGAGCAGGCATTATTTACAAGCGAAAGCGACGAGCACAACACAGAACGACACAACACGGAATTCGCGAAAGTTAAGTGTACAAAAGGGGCGGGAAATCATTATCCCTGGACTTAAATACCAAGACTTTCATAGGGATAAATATTTTTTGTAGAGCTTATGAACTTGGATTTCAGTGGGGACTTCCAATTCTCACATATAAGAGGTAAGGGAAACACAGGGATCTTTTTAAAAGTATTTTGTTTAGGTCAGCAATTTCCATCTCTCCGACGGAGTGTGAGAAAGTAACAGGCGTTTAGCTGTTTCAGCAATTTTACACGGCTTCTCTTGAATTAATTATCTAGAGTGAGTGGAATGGATCATAAAATAAGAGAATATTTTAGAATGATATTACTATGGGCTAAATTAAGATAGGGCTTTGGAAATTAATTAGGATTAAAATTGAGTTTTTATATATATATATATATATATATATATATATATATAAATTGAATTCCATGAAAAACATTTGAACCAACTGCTTCCACAAAATACATTTCAACTGTCTAGAAGAAATTTTCTACAATAATAAATATAAAATAAATTTCAAAACTTAGCATAAGTTAAAAAAAACGCTCATGAATTATTCATCAGCCCCATAATTTTAGAAGGTGAATCTTCATAAATTCTCTGAAGATTTGAGGCAGTTACTCGTATAAATTGGTCTCTTTCTACTACTGTGTTTAATGTTTCACTTATCTCTATGCTTGGTTCATCGGATGTCTCCCATATTGGTACGTGACCTAACTAGTAAAATAGAATCCGAAATGACGGCTGGTTGAATTACAGTTACAGTTTTGATCGCATGAAAATGAAATAGGACATAAGGTGCTCTAGTACTGTAAAATATGTTGTATAAAACAGCAGAAATGTCTCCTTTCTCAAATAGCTGAATAGGTTAAGTAAAAACATTTTGGTGTAAAAAAAAGGTCTATGTTTTCTTTTGATATTTTATTTTAATTTCTGAAGAAGTATATAGATTTTAGGGGAGGCAACGAACTCCACTGGCTTAATATATAAAAGTACCTTTTTGTGTATATATATACACATAATCAAATCAGTATAAATACCAAATTAATAAAAATAAAAAGGAATAAAAATAAAATTAGAATCCAGTCTGAATACTTTCTCAAGGGTCACCCTCATGCAGGGATTCATACAAGGAATTTTTTTCTGTGAAGGGTTTGTCCAACAATATTGTCCCTTGTGGCCCAAAGATTCACTGAAATTCAGGCCTAAGGTACAGCATTTTTTAAAGACAAAAAGCAAGAATTACAATAAAATAAAATTTCTATTTTAAGTAAAAAAAATAAACATAACATTTGTATTGCATACATTTGTGCTTTATTTGTACTGTAGTTTTGTTCGATTGTATCAAGAATAGTTTTTAATTTCCTAATACTTATTTTTTGATTATCTCCTTTTCATTATTCTTATTTAGGAAAAAACGTTTTTCTTTAATTTTGAAAATTGAATTAAATTTTAGCTTTATCCTCAATCTTTAGCAATGTTTTTATTGTTAAGATGAAATTTAAACTAATGTTATTATTTCATCAGATTATTAAATTGCTTGTTTTTGTCATAGTTATAACTAAGATTTTTCTAAAAAAAGATTCTCTTCGGGGATAGTAATTCATAAATAGAGTTTTATATTCTCCTTACACTTGCACAGGGAATTATTTTTTATCAAACTGATCCTATGAACTTCATATAATTATTTTTTTAGTTTTATGGAAGTGATTTTTTTAAAATAACAAATTCTAACATTTATAGTTTAATATACAGGAAAATCAATATTTTTAATGAAAAAATTTGATAGCTTAGCATGGAAATTTTATTATAAAGTTCTAATTTCTACTGTAATTTTTCTATTTGTTCAGATACGCTTTTATATTTAGAATAATATAAAAAAGGGTTTTTGCAATATTTGTGCTTTTTAAAACACACGGTTTTAAAATTTCGGTTCATTAGTTCATAGGAATTTGTTTCCATACGATTTTTTTTCTAAATAAATATGATTGAAAATTTAAATACTTCATTATTGAATGTTTTAAGTTTATTCAATTAATTTTCTGTTTGATTATGCTTTGAATAAATGTTATTACATATTTTTTTTAGATTCGAAACTAAGGAATTCTGATGAAAAAGAAGCTAATATAAATTACAGCAAAAAATTTTCTACAATATAAATATCATGTTAGGCATCCTGAATGAATATTAAGGCTGAGAATTTTGTGAAACCATTAATAAATATTTTTTGAAGATAAATTAAAATTCGAAATACTGTTTTTTTTTAAATAGATTTTTGATGAATTATTAAAAATACGGAAATAAAAAAATAACTTAAAAACCAATTATGCAAGAATTTTAGTTAAAATTTAATTTTCATCGTTTCATTATCAAAAGGCATGTTTATATTCAACTAAAACAGTGTTATAAAATTTATTGTTCAATAAAATAAATATTTGAAAAATATAGAGTAGAAAAAAAATCATTTTAATAACTTTTCTCTAAATGATCTTGTAATTAGATTTAAATATCTTGGAAATGCTTTAAAACCTTTAATTTTTGAAGAAATCAAATAAAATCGATAATAAATATTACGTTTAAATATTAAAAGAAAATAGGGACGCATTTAATATTTCGAAGTTTTTCATCAAATTTACATCAAATTACATTACAAACATCAAATTTAACAAAAAAAACATTTCAACTTAAACTTTAAAAAATGAGAACAAACAAATTTTAAGTCTATGAATTTTTAAATATACTTATAGAGCATCGCAAATTATGTGTTAAGTTCTGTTGATTGCTAACAAGCACAAGTAAACATTTTGTACAAGCCATACCTTGATTCTCCTACCCGTCGTGAAGGTACACGAATTTAAACCACTAGGGCTGAATGACCGGACCGCAGCAACAGCAACAATGTCAGAAACTGAGGTTGAATCCTAAGGACCATCACCGGCCACGGTACAACTCTTCCCTTAGGAAATACGTTCCGTCATCCATGGAAGGAGCCAATCCCCTATCTAATAGTGTGCACTCCAGGTGACGAGATCCATGATTTTGATGCAGGAAGCATCGCATCCTCATTTCGAGGTACCCCCCCCCCCTCGGTTGGGAAACATTTTATACAAAATTAAATTAATATGCCTGTGAACGAAGTGAGTTATATTAAAACTCGTATTCTGCTAAATTTGGAATTAAAGAGTCACAGCCACTAAATTTTTAATTTACAGCAATTCACGTATTCATGAAGAGTCAAATGGGCAATCTATTTTGTCTTCAATTTAATCAAAACACTGAGCGGTTTCATAAAGCTAGTGGACAGGTGTTTTTTAGGTATTATGTAACATTATAATAACTGTAGAAGGAAACTGTACCAAAAATACATCTGTTGTGGTACGACATTTAAGGCGAACATTATTCATCTAATTTTTTCAAAGCATGATTTTGGAGATTTAAAGAAAGTACACATCTGTTCAGTGCACATATAATAAAAGGCATAGTAAAATACCCCCCACCAAAAAAAAGCAAGTTGTAAGCATTATTTACTGATCAGGATTGTAATCATTATTTGAAGAAATATCGATGGTGAACGATAGAAGCAGTTATTAGTTAAACAAAGCACTGAAAGAGGAATAAAAAGAGTATGACAAAAGGCAGGCTGTTTTTCAAAACGAGATGACTTTCGTCATATGTTGCCAAACTAGTGAAAGAAACTTTATCTTTTTTTTATTAGGTTTGATACCCGTTCTTCTTGTGTACAGCCGACCACCCCGCCACCACTGAACGTAGCAGTATCGACAGGATTTGTTATGACCGACTGTGGGCTGCAGCAATGTCCATCCTAACATTGATCGAATTCGTCAAACTGATATTCTCTTCGAGATTATTGACCCCAAAGTGGTCATAAACTGACCACTTCCTCCTCTACAAGCTTTCAAACAGTTGGCAAAAAACAGACAATTTTTGACACCATGTCCTTCAGCGTCCTAAGATTACTTGGTACCATCAGTAATGAACTCGAGTCATTATTTTCAACTTGCAGATGTTTTCTATGATCGGAGAAGGTATGTTACCCCATCCGTCGTTTTCACCAGATATTGCTCCTTCAGACTCATATTTTCTTCTCTACATGCAGATTCTCTTGTAAGAGAGAAGACCAGTTCGTAAGCAACTATCAAAAATTGGTATGATAAATGAATTGTATCTAAACGAAGGAGTTTTTTTTCCCGGAATTTTTTGCTGCCCAAAATATATTAAAATATTATAGTTTTTGAGTGGAAATATTTTAAATAAATCTATTATTAACTTTATTAACAAACAAGTGTCTTTCCTTTACCTAGAATAGAACGTAATCTTACTTATATACCCCGATAGAATTTAGTTGCATAAATAACAAAGAGGACATTAATTTTTTAGTACCGACTCTGTGTAGTTATTTTAGGATATTATCAATTTAAAACAGGGAATATCTAAGCATGACTTTCTGTAGTATTTCTTATAACTGGCATACAGCTGAAAGTTTAGTTAAAAGACCATGTGGCAAATTGCATAAATGTAATATATTTTTGCATTACCGGGTGCCCATATCAATGGGAAAGAAATAAGATAACTTATTTTTGATGAATTTGTGTCAAAATATGATAAATATCTTCAACTGTAAAGTGAAATCGCAAACCAATCTTTAATACCCTAGCTGAACGAATTTTTTGAATTTTTTTATTCTTAGGCAATTAGACATAAATCTAAAAATTAATTAATTTTATTATTCAATAAAATATAAAGTTGGAAAATTCAACTAATTTTTTTAATGTTTGAAATAATCGCTATTTTCATACTTCTTAATATGAGAAATAAAACAGAAATTCCATGCAAATCTAAATTGGTGTTGCCAATTAAATTTAAGAAAATGTTATATTTAATGTAATAATTAAGTCAAGTTGAAGAAAACGAATTTTCACGGGCGCACAAAAGAAAAATTCAATTTTTAACCATTTTGAATTGCTATCTATTTTCTTTCTTTCAATTAATTCAATAATTGACGTTATAAAGACTCACAGTCATTGAATTCATATTCTATTGCCATTTCCATAAACGCTCTTAAGACTGAAGTCTTTAACTTCTGCTTCATTTAAAAATCACAAATAATTTTCTTTATATGAAACTTTTATTCCATTCAGCGGAAAAAGTATGCTTTTTAAACCCATTAATTCAACGATTGCATAATAAATTCATCGTAAGGCAAACCACAAAACTTAGCCAACCATTAAATTATCCAAAACTTCCAACTGCATAATAACCCAACTTTCCGCTGATTTATTTTAAGTTCAAGAAGTTCCTAAAAGATCAAAGCTTTTGAATAATAAACAGACTCTTTTCGACGGTATTAATCGATGACATACTGAAAAGTTTAATCGATATTCCTTCTCGAAAGCGTAGACGATTGTCTTATATTGGAAACAAGTTTAGTAAAAGCTGGAATTTCATCATTATGCATGAGGGAGAAAACTTTTAAAATTAAAGAGAAGAAGAATCGTTTGTTAAATGACATCCGCAATTCTTTAAGTATTCGAGTGGTTTGGTTTAAATGTCAAGAATTGGCCATCGATAAACCGTGGGCTAATGATTTATTAATTGTGCCATCGGAAATAAATTAAGTGCTTACCGTTTTTTTCTTCTTTCAAAGCAGGGAGCTCAACAACGCAGGTAATTTATGATACAAGCTCCAAAAATAAATAAATGACATTTACATCCTCGGACGTGGAACGATCTTGATTATATTGTTAACAAAATCGTTTTCAGAAATGTCTGCTTTTATTTCTATTTAACGGTTTTCCAAGTTCGAGTGGATAATATTTTTAATTGCTTGTAAATTATTTCATCTTTTTTTAGGAAAAAAATATCGTTACTCGATATTTTTTTATTTAATTGGTTGAAGCAAATTTTAATAAAATTAATTAAAATGCATAGTTTATCGAAGACGTTTCAGCTTGTGTGGGCATTGGCTTGTGGGCATAATAAATAAATTTCAAAATACAGGGTGTCCAAAAAGTTCCCGTACTCAAAATTTAAAAAATCATCGCCCATGATTTTTTTTCAAGTATATTAAATTTTTCCATACGAGTAATGAAACCATGTATATGCTTGAAGCTTTTCTCGGCGGTCGACTTATCTCAAAATTTTTTTGACCACCTCGATCCCCTGATCTGACGATCCCGGACTTTTTTCAGTGGGGATATTTAAAGGACAAAGTTTATGAAGGTGATCCTAAAACAATAGATGATTTGAAAATCACAGTTACCCAAAGGATACAAGAAATCACTCCTAGCATGCTAAAACGCGTTTCGAAAAACATGCGCAAACGAGTTCAGCTTTGTCTCCAAGAAAGGGGTGGACATTTTGAACATTTATTATAAATGTAAGTTCAGTATTTTTTTTCCTTAGTTATGTTAAAAGTGCTTTTTATCATTGGCATAAAAATAATTCTTTTTAAACTTGTTGTTTTTGTAAAATAAATTCACAAATCCTCAGTACGGGAACTTTTTGGACACCCGGTATATTATTACTAGAAATTTTCCGACTAACCCCGTGAGCACTGCTAGTACATAAGTACTAGCATATTAGCATATAAGTACTAATATGTAATTAAGAAGCTTTTTCTCGACTAATCAGTATTAAATTTTGACAGAGAATTACAGCTATAGGAATAAGAATATACAAATTTCATTCATCTTATCATAATAGTTTTTGAGATACTCTGCTTTCATACATGGGGAAGTATAGACCCGATAGACAATCACTCTTTGACAAACTTGATTTTAAAAAGTAAAGTTTACGTATTTTAGATGCTAAATTTATTTTTGGCGATTATAATTCCTTTTTACACTTGGAATATTAAAAGATAAAAAGGTTGTTAGAAGTTATTTTTAAAATCAATTTTGAAAATTGAAATCTAAGATCGCAAATTTTAAGTTATATAAGAACATTATTATTTTTACATCATTATTTGTCAATTTGTCATTAAACACTTTAAACCGGTTTGAAAAATCAATATTGATAAAAGCTGATCAACCATTTAAAAACGCATCTGATTTATAAGAAAGATACATAATAATATTGCAATACTGGTAAAAGCAGGTAAAGAAATACATGCTATTAAAATTCGTTGATGAATATTGCCATTTATGATTTATTCCTTGCCTAAGCGATACCATGCTCCTATTATTCATTGCTTTCAATCATTGAAAACCTTTAATGAGAACAACATCATGTTCTCGCATGATAATAATTATTAAAATAAGATAAACTGGTTGAAATTAAAATAATTACTGAAAAATAGAACTTTTCTAAATCAGAAATGATTTTTAAAAAGGATTTGTGTTGTTACATTCTCCATTGTTATTTAAGAAATCTATTAAAGCTTTTTGAAACACTCATAGATTACTTTTTATCTACCTAGAATAAATTAGCAAAGAAATACTACCCGTCAAATTTAGTAATTTTAGATTAAATTGAATCTATTCTATATCCAATGGTACAATTCTCTTTAGGAAATTATTAAGAAAATTATTAAAAAATTCTGAGATTTAGGGTCAATTTCTCCTTAAAAGAACTTAGTTTAACCAGTTAACAGTTCTATTTTTATGTTTATTGTATGCATTGTCAAAAAATTCGAATACGAGATGTTGACCAATCTTCGCTTTTCAAACAACCTTGTTATTTAGGAAAGCTATTAAAGTTTTTGAAACACTTACCAATTATTTTTTTATCTACTTAGAATAAATCAACAAAGTAATATTTACCCGTTAAATTTCGTAATTTTAGATTAAATTGAATCTATATATCCAATGGTACAATTCTCTTTAGGAAATCATTAAGAAAATTATTAATTAAAGGAAATTACTAATTAAAATATTTAGAATTATACTTTATCAAGAATAATTATTAAAATTATATTTCAGGAAATTACTAATAAAATTCCTGAAGAAATTACATCCATAGCCTTTATACACGTATTTGCAGAAAATGCACCAGAATAAAAGTGTTATCACATTTAAATTTAAACCCGACTGAAGTTGTTAACGAATGGCGAGGGTATTCAAATTCTTTAAGGACAACGTGAAACTTTTAGAAAAGAGCAATTAATAACTCCTAACTCTTCAGATCTGTTTTCCAAAATGGCATTTTAATGGTCTCCAGCTCGGTAATCAACAGTAATCTCCACACGGGGGCTCGAAATGGTGATGCCACCACCACGAACCACTGAACCCCGCATTTGACAAGCAGCTTTGCTTGCGTTTTCGTTGCCACACAGAATGTCTGAAATCATTTGCATGTGTTTAAAACGGATTTGCTGTTTGTCGGCGCCGTTTACACGAAGCACAGTTATTGTCCTTTGTGCAAATGAATAACATTTTCACTGTTGTCCAAGTAGATTATGGATATGGGATTGTTTGCAGGTGAATTAAGATTAGCATTTCATGAAAGCGATGCTTTAAATAATCTGTTTCATCAAACACTTAACATCGTAGTACTTTAGCAATTATTACCAAAAGACATCGTTAACGAGATAATCATATGAATAATATTGAATAAAGTTCATATTCTGAGATTTAGAGTCAATTTCTTCTTGAAAGAACTCAATTTTACCACTTAACAGTTCTATTTTTATGTTTATTGTATGCATTGTCAAAAAATTCGAACACGAGATGTTGACCAATCTTCGCTTTTCAAACAACCTTGAGTTCGAAAAAAACATTTTTGACATTATATTTGTTTTTAAACAAGATAATCCATAAATACTTTGATCAAGGCGGTTGAAATTTTCTACAAAAACAAATCTATTTAGTGGGCGTTTGTTTGTCGAACTGTGTCATCTGACCACGGTTCAAAATTATGAGGACCGTCCCAGTTCAGCCTTAGTATTGCTTTACATCGTTAATATAACCAAACTAAACTGCTAAACTGTTCGTAAACAAGTGAGATATAAAATTGCGAACTGTTATGATCCAAATCATTAAATTTTGTTCCTGAAGTTAGCGTCTGAAATTTAGATTTTTATCAAATTTTTAATCAAATCTGTTAAAAGGTTGACCGTCTGTCGGTCTTTACTTTTGCATGCAAACAAACACCATGGAAAGAACTAATGAAACTCGATATTTTTTCTTATCACTGAGACTATAATTCAGTCAAATATTAATTTCATTCGGCTGCTAGGGCCGGGACAACTTGGTTGGTAAGGTGTTGGATTCGCATCCCTTGGGTTGCGAGTTCGAACCCTCTGGCTGAAGACTGCGGTGGACGTTAAATCTGTCGTGGTCACACAGTCCTGAATATTGACAGCAATACCACTGGGGGTAATGGGTCAAAGGTGATTGTTCTCTATTACGGATCCTATTTGCGATTTGTGAATGAAGTGCATGAATGAAGTCAACCCCGTAAAAAGGGTTTGTGACGTGTGTGAGCTAGAAACTAGACTTCTGCTCTTGGAGACTCAGGGGTAAATACCCTTACCAGCTATTACCCTGCGAGGCACCATGTAATTGGGGATGAGACGTATGGTGGTGGGATCTTGCCAACCTGGCGGGTACACAAACATATGGGGGTTAGGCTCCCCCAGAGATAACTTACATTCTTCGGGGAGGGTTGTACCTTGGCCGGTGATGACCATTAGGACCCAACCACATTTCGGGCACTTTGCTGTTGCGGCGGTCCGGTCATTCAGTGGCAATGGTTAATCCTCGTGCCTTCGAGGCGTGTCGGAGAATCTGTTCTATGATTACCCTTAGAAGCTACTGCAGCCCTCTTTCTGTTGTAAAACGGAACACGAGAACAACAATAACAATTCTGGTGGAAAGAAACGTCCAAAAATACATATTTTCAAAATATATACAATAAAATTCTTGGTTCACAACAGTTTCATATTTCTTAGCGTTGTTTAAATGTTCTACAAGATATTCATAGCGTTAATCAAGACCCGAAATTTATGCGGAAGATGAAGTGTTTAAGTCATTTGTTGGAGACTTTTTAAACTAGACTATTGCCGCTATTTCTTATTAGATATCATTTTTATACTTTATAAATACGTTATTGGTTTCATTACGTGCCTAATTTTTTCAGAATTTTGAGCATATGCATAACTACTGAGAATAAATAAATTTTGTTAATAGAAAAAAATGCATGGAACTTGATTAATCAAAGTTGATTGGAATGTGATAAATAATCTTCAATTGTATCGAAAATTTAAACTCAAGCACTGCAAATGTTTTTAAAAGATATTTTTAAGAAAGCTTTCTGATAAATCATAAATTTAAATTGTTTAGTAAAAATTAAAAGTAGGATTAATAAATAAAATATTATTTTAATAATACAAGAACAGCCTACGAGAATTTTTTTTAAATAAACAGAAAAATAAAAACTACTCTAATTAATAATCTCACGATATGTCTTCAAAATATGTATGAATTTACTCTTTAAAATATAAAAAAAATAATTTAAAAATAAAAGAGGTAAAGATAATCTTAAAATAAAGAAATTTATAAATCTGTTGTAAGTTAACTGTAAAACTTTGAATTATACTACTTTCAATTTTCAATATTTCTTCTTTTATAAAATATATCCTGCAGAAATTTTTAAGTGCTTTAAAACACAATTTGCCGATTATTTATATAAAAAAAACTTTTAATATTGAGCAACAAAAACACATATTGAAAACTGTTGTAAAAACATATTACACGAATTTTTAAACAACTCTAAAGTAAAAGGTTGAAAAAGTACACCATTAACAATTTAAACCAAGAACGACTAAGAATTTGAATTATTTCTATAGATAAAAATAATTATCGATAAAAATAAAAAATAATTGAATCAGATAATTTAAAAATTATCTGATTCAATTGATATTCTCAGATTAATTTGAAAATGAATCAGATGAAAAATGGATTTTATGTGCTTTAATACCTTCTACATAATGTAAATTATACATAGAAAACATTGGACATAAACTTACATAATTCTGTGAAATTCTAATATAATAGCTAAAACAGTTTTAAAATTTAAGCTTTAAGCTTATTTTATTTGAATTTTTATTCGCTAATTTGTTTTCTTTTATACAAGAATAAGAATAAAATAGAAGAAAAAAATCGTCGTTGAATAAACTCTTCAGCAAATAATTCAATTAAAATTGAAAGATAGTAATTAATTAATCCATTTCTTACTTCATTTTAAAAAATCTATCTCTAATTAAATTATTTATATTCTTTCAATTACTTTCCAATAAAAAAATAAACACAGACGAAGCGAAATAAAATTTACGAATAAAAATAATTATGAAAATGTTTTAAGAATATCGATATATTTATCCTTCACAAGAGACAGATGAAAGGGAAAAAAAGTTTGGAAAATTAAATTTCGCTGTAAATTAAAAATTATCTATGACATCCAATTCTCAGTAGAATTTTCGAAGCTTGACTCAAAAAAAAAAATTAATTTTCTTCCTGTTTCAAATTGTCGACAGTGAAGCACTTTTAGATGAAAGTATAACTAGTTTAGAAAAAGAAATTGATTTAAAGAGATGAAGCTTATTTGAGTTTGCTGGCGTGATATTGGATGAGAATCGCTGCAGGCGTCCAATTTCTACTTTCCTAGTGGCAACAAATAGGAATCGTCTGCTTTTGAGTGTCAAAAAACTGCCGTTCTTGGCATCAAGGCTATTTTGTTCTTCTAGGTATCGAATTTCCATATGAGTGTTTGATTTTGTCCCTATCGCGACGTGTTTCTTTTATTCGTACGTTTCCTGTAATTAAATTGATTCTGAAAATTCGACGGGTTTGTTATTTTATTAAAAGACCGTTTCGGGGAGAAGTCCAGAATACGAAAATTAATTTTAAAGTTTTAACTCTCTTTTAGATGTACGAATGCAGTGGGAGATTAGTTATCCAAGATTTATCAACATTTCTTACCTTAGTGAATCACTGATTCATTATTATTTAATTACCTTAGTGAATCCTTGATTAATTACCATTTTATTACCTAAGTGAATCACTGATACATTACTATTTAATTACCTTAATGAATCACTGATTCATTACTATTTAATTACCTTAGTGAATCATTGATTCATTACTATTTAATTGCCTTTGTGAATCATTGATTAGTTACCATTGAAGTAGTGAGTCACTGATTGATCGCTATTTAATTATCTTGGTGAATCGCTGATTAATCCCCATTTAATCACCTTAGTGCATCATTGATTAATAACCCTTTGATAACCTAAGTGAATCACAGATTAATCACCATTTAATAACCTTAGTGAATTACTGATAAAAATTGGAGTGATTTCGAACAACTTTGGAGCGCCTGGAACAATTTTCTTTAACATTATGAAAAAAGTTTTGGGGAAACTACATCCGATGGTTTATGTTTTATAATTATCATTTCATTTATACACTATTTGACCAAAAGTATCCGGATACCCAGTGGTATGGACTTAGAGTGCACTGTGGCGCACATTAATATGATGTTGGCCCTCCTGTTGCATCGATGAGAGCCTTAACACGTCTTGGAAATGTCTGGGAAGACAGTTTTTGACAGGGGACTATAGGAACTGACCCAGGCGTCCATCAGAGCTGAAGTGAGTGCATACAGCGATTAAGGTCGATTAGGCTGGGTACTTAATCTGCCCTCTAATTCGTTCCAAACGTATTCTACGGGTTTTAGATAGGGATTATTGGGGCTCTGAGAAGGCCAGTCTAGTTTTTGAAAACCCATTTCGTCAAACCACGTCTGTGCAAACCTTGATGTGTGAATGGTGTAGTTATCTTGCTGGAAGAGAATCGGGCCTTCCCCAAAATATTGTAGTAGAGTATGGAGTGAAGCATTGTCCAGAATGCCACAGACATCTCAGTGTTCAGGTTTTCAACCACAGGAACTAACGGACTTTGGACAAACCACGAAAAACATCCCTAAACCATTATGCTTCCGCCACATGAAAAAAGAGGATTATGAAGTTTCTATTAGGGTTAGGCACACAAGTACCAAAAAGAGATTGGAACTGTATTTCAATTTTAATTCATCGTTGTTTATGCGATTTTATTATTTTCAATTTTTGTTTCATTCTTTATTATTTTATTTATATTTTTTATTCTCAGTATTATATTTATTTGTATGCAATTTTTTATACCTTATGTGTATTAGTATTCTTAGTATATTACTGAAAATAGAGAGCTACTTGAGCTTTTTATTGTAAACGCTTCAACTGGGGTGTTCAAGTGTAACTGGTGAAAATGAGCACCACTCGTTCTTTGTTAGAGGTCAAAATTAATTATTGGTGAAAGCAAATTACTGGTGAAAGTAAGCACCACTTGTTCTTTGTTAAAGGCCAAAAGGAATTATTGGTGAAAGTAAGCACCGCTCGTTCTTTGTTAAAGGCCAAAGGGAATTATTGGTGAAAACAAATTACTGGTGAAAGCAAGCATTACTCGCTCGTTATTAGCGGCATAAAGTTGTTATTGTTAAAAGCAAACTACTGGTGAAAGCAAGCACCGCTCGGTCTTTCTTAGCGGCAAAAATGAATGATTCGCACGCTCTTTGTTATTTATATTTAAATTTTTAAATCTCTGTTCTTTTTACCTTGTATGTATTATGTGTGTTCATCGTCCATGTTTTGTTATAAATACATATGTGTGTGTAAAAATAAATAAGAAAAAGGGGGGCGGAAGCATCTTTCATTGGATTGTAAACATATCACCTGCTACAACCACTGTGACAGGATCGAGGTTCTGTTTTCATCTTAGAAATTATGAATTTTTAATTTAAATTTTATTCTGGACAAGGAGTTTAAAATGTGGAGGTAAAAAAGGAAATGGTTTCTAGCCGAAGGATCAGACGATTTGGGGGGGGGAAGGAGAAGTCTATAAATTCTTTATCGTTAAATTTAAAACGTTAAAAATACTTATACCTGAAGATTATTTTATTCCTGACAAAGTTAGATGTATCAGGCGATAATATATAGATACAGAATGGTTCATTTGAAGTAATATAACATTTAACATAAACACCTCCATTTCTAGAGATCACTTGGCTCCTTTCCTGTTTGGTATAGATGTAGGTGGACTTTATTAAAAAAAGATAAACACCAATCAATAGTAAAGATAGAAACAAACACTAAAATCCATATACATACAACATAACATGAAATGATTAAAACTAGAATGAAAAATATCTTGAGTACAATAAAACCGAATGAATAAACAGTAGAAGTGAAAATATGTTGTTGTTCTAACTTATGACACTTGCCTATGGACAAGCCCCCTGCTGATACAGTAGCAGATTTAATCCGAAAGGAGTGTCTCTCGTTTTTTGGAGTAGCGCCAACTAGGGCCAAGAGTACGACTTAGCTACACACTTAACACAGTCGCTTGCACAGCCCCTTTTTACAGGGTGCACAGTCACACAGATAGCACATAGAAAAACAAACACGCCTGAACTACGACTCGAACCCGGGACTCCGAGATCACGGGGAAGACGCGCCACCTCTGCCCCAGAAAGCCGACAGAAGTGAAAATATAAAGAAATTATTGCGATTAGCTACGTGCTGGGAGTTGTTAAAGAATGAATAACGAATAAAATGAGAGGCGCATTAAACGGAGCCCTAAGAACTGAAATGGGCAAATCTAATTGAAGCAGTTCTCCATAGTAAATATATATTGAAAAAATACCTCTCCAACTCCATACAAAATAGCCCAAACATTTCAGTAAACATCCACATAAAACTGCATCCTACATTCGCCTCTACCCCTCTTTCAAAACATTTCAGGATCTCTTCCAAATCGCTTTAGAAAAAGAAACGAGAAAAAAAAATGACTCGGCTGCATCTGAAGAGGGTAGTTTAACATTCGACTTTACCCGGGGATTTGTTTTTCTATCCGATCCTAAGCGTACTTTCACTGGTAATGAGCCATGAAAACGTCCCGGGCAGATTTCAGGGGAAAAAGTTTGCTGAAATATGTGAATGCAAAGCTGATCGGGTAGTAAAAAAGCATTAAAAGGGAGAAACCTATTCAATTACATTTTGCTTGATCTGAAATGTATAGTATAAGTATTTTATGGGTGTGTAGAATATTGAAACGCCACCCTGCATGAATTGTTCTTATGAAGAACGATTGTCATATCAGAGTTACAAGCAGTTTCAGTTTACTTTTTCATTTGCATATACCTAATTCTTGCATTATCATAAACAATCATATTCTTATTAGTTATGATGTATCCAAGACATTGTTTAATATTTTTAAAAAAATGGTATTAAATTGTAGAATATCATTTACTGATACATATATTTTAGACAGATATCAATGCTAAATTAAATAAAAAATAATTACTTCTAATAAATCAATAAATTTTTTGCTATAACTGTATAACGTATAAATTTTTAATTTTATTATTTTTAGCAGTCTTAACTATCTATTCACGAAAGTTGTTTGAGACCTAATTCGTTCGAAATTAGTTATATTTTTAAATATGTGCACAATAAAGATTGAAAAAGCCTCTATGGAGCCAAAATATACTACTTAAGTACCATACAGTTTTAAAAAATTGAACAAAAGGATTTTTTAAACTTATTAAGAGTCAAGGGATAAATAACAAAAATATTTTAATTTTTTTCACATTATGTTGTTATTGTTGTTTCATTTGTGAGTCGCCATGGCTGTCAGAGACTTAAGCCTAATCAGCGTCTCTCGTTTTGTAGTAGCTCCAACGAGGGCCAAGAGTACGACTTAGCTACACACTCTCCACATTCGCTTGCACAACCCCTTTTTACAGGAAGACACGGTCACACACCTTACAGATAGATTACAGAAGAACAACGATGCCCGAACCGGGACTCGAACCCGGGACGCTCAGTCAGGGCAAAAACATGCTACCCCCAAGCCAGGACGCCGGCTTTGCACTTAATAAAACACTAAAACAACTAATTACTTTCAAAACAAATTTCCAAATGAATAGATTACTTAGTTTTTATTTTATGAATTTCAAATATTGCTAAATTGTTTTACCAAATTTAAGCAAAAAAATATGCTGTCTGTTTTACTTTAAGAGATTTTTCGTTAGAAAATTCTATTAAGGATTAAAATTCGTGAAAATGACATTTAAAGTTGTATAGTAGCATTAATCCGTAACTAAATTCGAAAATAAAAATCAGTGTAACTTCTTAAAAAATAAAATTAGGAAACAAATTATCAAAATTTTTATAAAGAAACCTTTTCAAACTTTAAAATAATGAGTAATTTTTTTCGTTATTTCACACACACACACACACAAAAAAAAAACTTTTTAACATAGTCACCTACTTTCAATGGATGTAAAAAATATAATAAATATTGGGAAATATTGCAGACACTTTTGAGGAAGTCAAACAAAGCATTTGGCACTCACTGTATCGTATTATTATTATGAGCTCTTTAGAAAGATAAGAGTATGTATGGAAAAATGCGTGCAAAATTTTGATTCAAGTTTAATAACTATACGCTTCTTATAATCCAATTAAAAATGATACAACGTGGAATGAATTTTTGCACTTCATATTTTTGTACAGCATGAAAATGAGTAATGAAAAATCCATTCATTGAATAAAACAATCCGGTTTATCCGTTTACAGTCCTTTGATTTATTAGAATGTTAAGGCCAGATTTAAATTAATTTAGAGAACAAAGTAAAAAAATTTGAATAAATAAAAAATACAGTACAGCTTCAATTTTAGGAAAAGTAAATTAGGAATTTTATGGCACTTGTGATACTGTGAGTGCTCCAGATCAAGGAAATGTGCTGTCAGCTGGTATTGGACAGTGAACAACATTTGATTAAAATTTTATGCAGGCTTCCAAGGAACAAGATTTTCAAACTAATTTCCGACATGAAATATAGGTCCTAATTACATTATTCAGTTTATTAGATTTATGAATTTTGGTATTATCCTTGGATTATTGAATAATTTCTTCAGAAAATCGAAATTTTCACTGTGGTCACACAATTCAATTATATTACAGCTGATACGTTATTTGGAAAGAGAT
>JAOUZG010036681.1:2268377-2279378 GCA_026289955.1 Argiope argentata
TGGCAATTATGTGGTTTTTTGTATATATATATATATATATTCAAAAAATCATCAATTTCAGAGAAACTAAATCAGGAATTTTATGTACAGTAATACTGGTCAGTAGACCTGCTCCAGCCAAAAATGATGCCCAGTGTTATTGGGTAGTGAATCGCAAATGGTTAAAATTAGATGCAAGATTCTAATAAAGCAAAATTCTCCACATAATTGCCAGAAAGAAATATAGGTCTTCATTCCCATATTATTCTTTTAAAACAGATTTAGATTGAATTTTGAAATTACAGTTAGATTAGTTAATAATTAATCGAAAAAATCCTAACCCTAACTGTGTTCCTATAAAGTTAATAATATTATATCAAGAATTTGAATAATACTCTGGTAACTAATATTCCAGCAGGAAAAAAATCAATGATTCTGATAATTCGTAATGGATTAGCCTAGTTTAATTTAAAATCATCTATGTCTAATTTTGAAGCAATGTGGTGGAATTCTGGGCATTATTTCTTAACCCCTTAATAGGTTTGCCCCTATGCCGTACGTGCATCGATTTATTGAGTTTTGATAGCTGTAAGCAAAAAATAAACCTCTCATAATGATTATAATTCAATAGTAAAATTACTTCGAATACATAGATAAGTCATGTATTCAATGGATTTCCATTTGGAACAAAATAAGAAAATATTCCTAAAATAGAAAGTGTCATCTTATTAGCCCGTAAAGAAACCCCCCCCAGTTAAGTGGTTGAGTTTTAACCATCGGTAGATAACAATTGCCATGCTGTTGGAGCAGCATAGCCATGTCTGGCTTTCGCTCTATTAAAATACTATTCTAACTAACTTGCCAGATAACAAGGACACCGTATGATTGGGGTACCACTTCTTGAATTTCCAACGGCATATGAAAGAACAAAAATTGACTTTTGGAGTTAGCTACACCAGGCAACGAATCAGCGACCGTCAAATCCCAAAAATTATACTCTACCTCCTGAAAAACCTCAATCTCTTACCCATTGCTTTAAACATAACCATAAAATAAAGATTAAAATATCGGCTGTATACAGTCTGAAAGATTACCAATACAGACTTGACGAAGACAGATATTGTTTGACAAATATTCAGTCCCCTTTTATCCATTAACATATTTACAAAATCCATCGATATATTCCTACTTATATAACATTCTTGAACAATAGCAGAAGATTTCTGGTTTAACTGATTGATCTAATTGATTCACTGTTGGTTATTTCTTATTAAAAATTTTTAAAGCTATTTTCGCTTTTTTTTGTGCGTTAATACTCCCCAAAACTTTCTGCCAGTCATACGTAATAAATAGGAAATGTAAAGTGGAAAGCAGTATGATGGATGAGTTGGAATTTTCCGGCTCTATCAATGACCAAGGATCTTTAAGGAACTCATTTCTCAGCACAAAAGCTCCAAGGTAATTATTCATCTTGATCAATACTGAAGAAACAAAACTCGGTCTACTTTGGGGGCAATCGATGGGAGGATTTCAGTGCTGTACCCTCTCAATCTCTTTGAAACTTAGCAATTTGTAAAAAATGAAAGTCGTTTCATTCAGATCTATGTTTATATCAATCATATAGATATGACCTCGTCAAATTTAAATGTCTTTTACTTTCTCAGGTATCTGTTAAAAATTTATTCAAAATTAAAGCAAGTATTGAATTCGCTACCATTCTTCCAGTGAAAAGGTGGCAATCTTATTATAAAAATCATTTGACAGCTGATAGTTAAGAGTTAGTAAAAATAGAACGTTTCAAGGTTGAATAACGTGTTTATCATTGATGAAAAATATTTCAAAAATACCGTAAGTCTGGCGGTGATAATTCGAAATGTTAAGAATTGGACCTTTGGAGCGGGTGATTTAAAACTACTGAATTTCATTTCATTGAGTTATTTGAAGTCAAAGGTGTTGACCTGAAGTCTGCTTATCTCTTTTTGAAAGTTTTGTGAACAAAATCAATAAAGTTCTTTAAATCTCTCACTGAAGCATTTATAAGTTCATTTAATTTGATCTTACTATAGAATACAGTACAAAATTAATTGAGTTTTTCATCAATCAGTACAACAGATGTTACTATTGGTTTTTTGGAGATTCTATTTTATCTATTTTGATTTTTTTTATCTCTACTACACCGAAAATTTCATCCGTCTAAATAAAAAGTAATTAAATATTTTTTTTGAATGTGCTTTTCAGAAAACTAGTACTTATTACCATTTCAAATAACAATTAATCCAGAAAGAATTTTAAAAAAATTAGTTTTGTTGGCATGATTATACTCAAGATTAAAGTAGGATGAGAAAGAAGTAGAGATTTGCTTACCTTGCTTTAAATTTTAGCTTATTTCTTTGGCATCCATATTCAACTAACTGATTGATCCAGCAAAATATACTGATATATTAAAAATTGAAGCCCGAAGGTCGTTTCTTGATTCTTAACATATTCATCGCGATCGGCGGTATATCAATTCTTCCAGGAATTGCTGGTAATAAGTTTTTATGCTTTGGAAATTATCTTGATCACCAATTTGGACATGTTAGAAGAAATCTGCAAAATAATTCACTATTTAGAAGAAAGATATACAGGGCGGCCTAACAAGATCGGATAAACTTTACGCAGCTAGACTCATTATTTGGAATACATAAAAAATGCTCTAAGAACTGTATCCCTGGGACCCCTAGTTTTCTAGAAAAATGCGAGAGAAATTGTATGACGTCATATCCAGTTTATAAAAAAACCTTTATTCGGCCGCTGATTGGGCGTTAAGATCCTATTCCATGGCCACCATGATCTCCAGGTCTGATTCTTTTAGACTTCTTTCTTTGCGGCCATGTACAGGATTGTATAATTGAGATCCAGTTATTTCAGAAATGGACACTGCAATACTAGATAGTACACAGTCAACCATTGCAAGACGCTCGTATGCGTGCTTCCATATGGGGGGGCATCTTCCTATATGAAATGATGCTAGTGCTGATGTTCATGTTTCATGAATAAAGGTTTTTTCGTAAATCAGATATGACGTCATATATTTCCTCTGGCGTTTTTCTCTAAAATTATGGTTCATAGAGCTACAGTTCTCTAGAAAATTTTTATATATTCCAAACAACGATTCTGGTTGTGAAGTGTTTATTCGGTCTTGCTGTATATCTATATATTCTTTTGTAAATTTGAAATATAATTCGCCTACTGTTAATATATGTGTTAAAAAACAAACATAAAAAAATTGCCAATCTTTGTGTTAATGTTACTTTTTCATTCTTTTTATCTTCACTTTTGAGATGTTGAAGAAATAATTAGCGGAATTTTTATTTAGATTATTTTGCATGAATCGGTTTTTAGTACAATTATATCAATCTGATTCGTTATTTGGATCTCCCATATCCTGATTACTTTCCCAACAGTAATAATCTGAATTCCATGAAATACTTTTGTAAAATAAAATTACTCCACTTTTTCGAAATGGAACAACCTTCAAATAAGAGAGACATTGAAGAAAAGAAAACACAGCTTTCATCAATTTCTTAGATATGTAAACAATTTTCACATCCAAAAGTGTACAATCAACAACTTAGGAATGAATGGATAGTTTTCACATAATTGACGAGATGATTTTCTTGAATAGGAGGAATGAAGTCCGATAAAAATAAGTGTTTCTAAAAAAATGAAATCTTTATTTCATTAGTGATGCTCATGTATCTTGAATTCTTTTCTTTAAATCTACAAAGCTTTGAATTTCGTTTGCACGAATAACTATTTAATCAAATTATTCATTTTGTGGGAGAAGGAAAGACGAATATTCGGCGAGGTTCCCTGAATATTTCATTAGATTAAAGGCAACCCGAAAGGATCTCTCCGCTTCTGATGGGCGATCTCTCTGCCAGATTGGGTGTAGTCGAGAGAGAATGCCTCCCACAGTTGTCTCGACTTTTCTTTATTCAGTTTAGCAAAGTTTAGTTTGGAGAGTAAAAAATTATGAGCAAAAATTAGAAATTTAAATAAAATTATTAAAAATTAATTCTTGTAAAGGATAGAAAATGCTTAAACATAACTAATTCTGATTGTTTTTAAAATGTATTTGTTATACATTTTTTTAAAAAGAACTATAGAAATGGAAAATATAGAAGTAGGAAAAGTCTTGAGGGAATCTATGATTTTTGCGTTAGAATATTTAGATAAATTAGTCAAAATATTTATTGTTACATTACTACACTTTATTTTGTTTCTAATATAAATATCTAATCAGATAAAATCTCTATTATAAAACCAAAAGTAATATTTTTAATCAGAGAGAGTGGCATTCTCAAAGCATCCTCACATACTCTGTAATAAACTTGACATGTCAGAGAGTACTAGTTTTACAATAGATAGATCGGGGCGGCATGGCCTTTGTTGGAAAGTCCACTACAGTACAATAGGTCTGGTTGGTGGAGCGTTGGACTCGTACTCCTTAGGTTACGGGTTCGAAACTCACCGGCCAAAAGTATCCCCGAGTGTTTGGAAACTAACGCTCATTAAATCTGTTCGTGGTCGCAAAGTCCTCCACATGGAGAGTAATACCACTGGGAGTACTGGGTCAGAGGTGATCGTTCTCTGTTCCAGGTCTAAATTACGTTCTGAGATGAATGAATGAATATGCATGAATGTAGTCCGCCCCCTAAAAAGGGTTGTGACAAGTGTGTAGCAAAGTCGTACTCTTGGCCCTAGATGGTGCTACTTGTAAAACAAGAGACATATATTTTCGGCTTAAACTCTGCTGATGTATCAGCGGGGCTTTTCCATGGCAAGTGCCATAAGTAACAACAACAAAAGATAGAAAATATTCCCATTTTGCATGAAATGAACATTTTTATTCATTTTCTCTTGTCATGAAAGTTATTTGGCAACTGATCCCTGATATGCATTTCAAAAAATCCAATTTGCCTTTAGATGTAATTTTCCAACAGTCGGATAGAAAAAAAATTGGCGATTACTATGCTTTTTGGTGATTTTTGATGATACTACACTTTATTTCTAGTTAGAATACGAGGAGATTAAAAACTTATCAACAATATTTTGGATTAGGCGAAATTCTGGGGATTATTTAACCGTTTGACTGCTAAGCTATTCTGCAGAGAACATTCGAAAACTGTGGAACATATTTTGATTTGATGTCAAATAAATCATTCTCATTTAGACAAATACCAATCAATTTTAATAATTCTTTTCGTATTATAAAGAAACAATACTAATTGTGAATGTGAATAAGAAAAAAAAATTGTTGTTTTCGAAAACACAATTGGCGGAGGAGCATTCGTAAAGGTTGGTGCTTCTTCTGTTTCTGAAGATGACATAGATGACTCACTTTCAATTCTCAGTCTTTTTCTTCGATGAATCATAACAATGCTATCACCACTGCTGGTGTCTGTTCTTTCAACATCCTCAGAATCACTAGCAGTTGAATCAACGTCCGAAATAAGAGCCCGTGACATGGTTATTTTTTAAAAAATATTATATAAAAACGGTAAAAAGCTATTTTAGAATGCACTCGTGTTACAAAGTGCGCGTGAGGTCAGACTACGTTCGCACCCAAGGAGCAACAAAGATACACTGAAACTCGGTTTTCGAGACAAATGAACGCAGCGCTTTTGCGCCGCGTAGAAGTCAAACGGTTAATAATTAGTTTGGTTCCAAATTATAATTGGAAGTCAGATTTGGAGCAAAAGATCTTAACACTTCATATCATGCTATAGTTTGCACAAAACTTCAGGATAAAATCCTAAAAAATTCTTAAGTTTCTTATAAAAATTTATTTGAAAAAATAGGTTAATTGTAACAGAAATTGTGATGTTAAATGTCATTATTATATCGCTTATTATTTCTTTACATTTTGTTTGTTGTGCAGTTCTGTAGTTTTCCAAAAGAAAAACATAAACATAATTATTGTTTTTTCGTTCAGGTAAAGTTTATGGTGTATTATATAATACTCCTTCAAAATGAATGTCTTAGTTCAGTATTGCCTTGCATTTTTAAGTGTTTTTTTTCCAATTGGTAATTGTTGATCTCTATCGAAAGGTGATGAAACTGTCTATCCTACTTATACTAAGAAAATCCGTTGAAACGAACCTAAGAAACGTCGTGTAAAGGCGTCTGTTACAAGTTAAATTCGTCAGGGACAAATTTCCTACCATTGGTTTAGTGTGGAGAGGGGGAGCCAGCTCAAGTGTCGTCGTCATCATCTGACCATGGTTCAAAAATACGTCTATCCCAAAAATAGCCCTTTGAAACGGAACGTTAATATAAATAAACTATACAAACTAAATTAAGGAAAATCCGTTTAAACCCATTTTTAATATGTATTTACATATTCATATACATAAAGAATAACTTGATATAAACGGATTTAATTTTAAAATATTATTGTTTTTGCAACTTAACAAAGTACTTTTTAAAATTTTTTTACTAATATTAACTTATATTTTAAGCAAGAAAAATTTATTAACATGCATAACGCTATAGATAAACATATTTCAATACAATTTTTATTACAATGGGTGCTAAACTAATGAACAACTAACAATTTCATTTGTTGAGCACATACTTCTTTATTGATATGGCTTAAGGAGTTATATTCTGTCTAGAACTTCTATTAAATTAATGTTTCGATAATTTTATTTAAAATGAAATGTATGAATCTTATTCCCCCCTTCTGAAGGTATATGACCACCAAATATTTGGATCTTGCAGGTGGCATTCCTACATAAAACTATCAATAAATAAGATTAACCGTTGAAAGGAAAGTATCGAAAATTACAACTCAACTCAACATATTCAACTTCGAAATAGATCCGGATTTCACTCTTTTCAAGCTCACCAAGAAACTCGATTCCCCCAGTGATGCCAAATCTGAATTGATTTTACACTTTTGAAATTTATTTCGGGAACACGAATAGATTAAATCCTATCATTATTTGATTAAAATATTCAAAAACTGCGTCGAATTTCACCAGATGACTTTTCGTCCGGAAGACTGAATATCTCCGAATAAATAACAGGGATTAGATGTGACTATGTACATCTTTTACTATTAGAATGCTGTATTAATATTTAAATAGTTTTTCATTGAAAGACTCAATGCTTTCTGTCGAAATGGAAATGTGTCACTCAGCTGAAAAAAAAAACGAGTATCTGTTTTGTCACAAATACTTTTATTTCGAAAGACTTAAAATTTATTTAATGTCTTCCTAATTTTGGCAACACAAAAATGTTTTTTTAATCCGACACATTGAAGATGATTTTGAGAAATATTCATGTTACGAATGGGCAAAAAGTTTCGAAGGACATTTCAAACATACAAATAAACTTAGTCGTGAAAAATATAAAGATGCCCACTATTGCAGCTAGTCAGCATAAATGTAAATAAAACAAAACAATAAAATAACAAGACAGTTATAATGTAGATTCATTAACCAAAATTACGTTAGAAAGTTGTCTACTTCTGGAAAGGACTTTGCTGCTAAATTAATGTCAACTATAATATTTGGAATAATATTTTGAATATATTTACCAAAACTATAGAAAATAAATGCTGGTGAAAACGAAAAATATTAAAAAACATTATAGCATATGAGATGCCCTTTACTTTTATAAAGAATTCCGAAAATAATTTAGTTACTCCAGCATTACAGCAATTTAATTAGATTAATGTACTCTTTTCAATTTTAAAGCTACCTTATACTTTTGAAAAATGTTTGAATTATGAAGATTTTTTTCTCATCAGGTACTTTATTTTATAAGTTGGCTTTCTGGAACAGAGGTAGCGCGTCTTCCTCGTGTTCTGGGAGTCCTGGTTTGGGCATGGTTATTTTTCTGAGTGCCATCTGTGAGATGTATGACTGTATCCCCCCCGTAAAAAGGGGTTGTGCAAGCGAATGTGGTGAGTGTGT
The DNA here is from genome assembly GCA_026289955.1 of Argiope argentata. NCBI lineage: Eukaryota > Metazoa > Arthropoda > Arachnida > Araneae > Araneidae > Argiope > Argiope argentata. The sequence continues at coordinate 2,276,324 of JAOUZG010036681.1, forward strand.
AGCTAAGTCGTACTCTTGGCCCTAGTTAGAGCTACTTCAAAAACAAGAGAAGCTCCTTTCGGATTAAATCTGCTGTAACAGAATAACAACAACATTTTTTTAAAATTTCCACTTCATTCCAGAATAATCTTGGAAATTGCATCCAATTTGATTTTTCATGGCTTTGCTGGCACATATGCACTCTTTTGTCAAAATTTTTCATTTGGTTGAATTTCCTTGATGAAACATTAAATTTCCTCTTTACATGTGAGCTTGTTGGCATGGGTCTTTGACTAAAAATAAGGGCATAAAAATAAATCCAACAATGTTAAATCTCACAGCCTAGAGGGCCAATTTTCAATATTTTTAAATGTGATCACCAGGTTTTCATTATTTTTAAACATAGTTTAATAATGAAAACGTTTTTGTATTGTGTAACGCTCTATTTTTACTAACCCTAAACTCTCAGCTATAATATTGTTCATTTTCAGGGTTGTCAACAAGTTACTGGAAAAATGGCGGAAAATTCAAATATTGCGTTAATTTTGGGACACCCTTTATAATTCTTATATAATCACTAAGCATAGTTAAAATCGTTTTATTTAAATGAATTCTCAAATGACCTTTTAACTTAAATTGACGTTTAAAAGTTTTTTTTCTTTCAATGTCTTATTTTTTATAAAACAAACTCATTAAAACCCAGTCATCGAATTTCATCCAGTAGTGAAGAGATAACCTTTAAAACGCATAAAAATTTAATTTCGAATTATAAAGTACTATGTAAAAAGTGAAACATTTTATGGACTTATACAAATCTGATATTCTTATCAATATTTATTCTTCCACAGAAAAAAAAATAATCTGAAATGGGAGCTAAGAAAAGGGGAAAAAATCAATTTTTTAATGTACTTAAATAAATTTCGATAATAACCAAAAAATTTCGTCTTTTGCAATGTCTTATCTTTTACAAAATAAAGGCAGACAAACCCAGTCACTAAATTTCCTCAGTAATCAATAGATAACATTTAATTCATTTAAAAAATTTATTTTACAGGACATCAAGTATATCATGAAATGGTTGAAAAATATTATGAACGTATTCCAATAATTTTTAAAATCTGATATTCTTCTTTACTTTATTAACTCTTTCAAAAAATCATTTAAAATTTCCTTCCCAAAAAAGATTTGGAAAGAAAAAGAAATGAATTTTTAATTTTCTTTATCTAAATAAATTACGATAATAGCCAACAAATTCAATTCTTTTCAATGCCTTATCTTTCAAACAACAAACTCAATCAAACCCAGTCACAGAATTTCTACCAAAAGACTATTGTTAAAGTTTAATCCAAAGAACAATCTAATCTCAAAGGATTAATTTCTTTAATTTGAAATTAGAAACTTGTTATGTGGTAATTTAGTCACTAATTATAATTTAAATAATTAATTTAAATAAATTCTAAAAATAAATTGCAAACTTAAACTAAGCTTCGTAAAATTTTTCTTTGCCTTATTCTTTATGAAACCAACTCATACAGTCCATGTCATCAAAATTTTGCCAGTAATCCAGTAGATAATTTTAATCTATATAAAAGATTTAATTTCAAAATATTAAGCATTATGTAAATGTTAAAAGTAATGTGCATATTTTAATAATCTCTAAAATCTGATATTCTTCTTTTCTTTAAACATTCTTTCTCGAATAATATAATTTAAATAGGATCTGAAAAATTGGAAAAATTGAAAAAATGGAAATTTTTTCCCCGAATAGAATCTGAAAAGAAAATCAATTCCATTCTTTGAAATGTTTGATCCTTTATAGAACAAACTCAGACAAATCCATTAACCAAATGTTTGCCAATAATCATCGATTAACATTTAATTTCCAAAATAACAAATATCATGTAAAAGTTGAAAAGTAATGTTATTAAAATTCCAATAATCTTTAAAATAGGATATTCTTCTTTTCTTTAAACATTCTGTCTCGAATAAAATCATTGAAATAAGATCTAAAAAAATTGAAAAATTGAAATTTTTTTTACCGAATAGGACTTGAAAAGAAAACCCTTTTCATCCTTTGAAATGTTTGATCCTTTATAGAACAAACTCAGACAAATTCAGTAACCAAATGTTTGTCAATAATTAGTGGTTATCCTTTAATTAACATTAAAAAAACGTTTAATTTCCAAAATATAGAACATCATGTAAAAGTTCAAAACTAATATTGTTCAAATTCCAATAATCTTTAAAATATGATATTCTTTCTCTCTTTTAAACTTTAGTCATCTTCTCAAAAGAAATCATTGAAAATTATCTTCCCGAGTGGAGTCTAGATAAAATAAGATAAAATCAATTTTTAAATTCATTTATTTAAATAAATTCCGATGATAACCAACGAATTTTCATTCCTTGGAATGTCTTATCTTTTACGAAAACAAACCCTATCAACGAATTGCTACCAACAGAACAATAGTTAACGTTTAATCCAAATTAAGAGAATTAATTTTCGATATTTTCTTATTATCACACCACACTTTCATTATTCTTCTGGGCTGAAAATCCCCCGTGGACACATTAGTTTCACCAGAAGAAACTTCACCGTCAACCCCAGAGCCACCTTGCTGTAGGGATAAATTTAAATTTATTACCAACAGAGATAACCCCTTGCTCGGCGAAGCATCTGATTTATCGGAAATTCGCTTATCTCGACCCCCGGTGTAACTATGGGTCTAATTGGGTGTAAACGGTGCTCGTTATCTGGCAAATGAGGAGCCAACTAATAACCGGGGACTGCTTTACAAAGGAGACTCGATACTTACCGAAAATATAATTTTAAGTTCATATTGCCTTCAAAATAATGTGAATGGACTGAGCGTGATGTCAATTTTAGGTGTTAATTTTGCTTCTTTTTTTAATCAAAAGAGAGTAGAAATTTAAAAGTCCTCCAATATCTTACAGGATATATTTAAACCGTATTTAGATAGTGCGTTTTATTTATTATGTGCATTATCATAAAATAAACTGTTAGACATTTAAATTATTATGATTATAACAACGTTGTATTGGATTTATATAATTA
>JAOUZG010036681.1:2289301-2302224 GCA_026289955.1 Argiope argentata
GTGTGTGTGTGTGTGTGTGTGTGTGTGTGTGTGTGTGTGTGTGTGTGTGTGTGTGTGTGTGTGTGTGTGTGTATGTATGTGTTTGATAATGGGTGGGTGTTAGTTATTGAGGTGTGTATGTTGGTAACAGTGTTGTGTATGCTAGTGATAGAGGTGTGCACGTTGGTGACAGTGGTGTATGTGTATTGATTATGGTGATGTGTGTGTGTGCACGCACATTGCTTAGAAATTGCAATTTTTGTTTTAGAGTACAATCATTCTAGAGAATTTTAAATTTTAAAACTAGTGAATGCCCATTTATATATTATGCTTTATTATGATTTCATCTCCACAAATTTTAAAATCCAAAGTGAAAAATATAGGTTGAAATTACGTTTACGATACTCCTTCCTTTCTCTGAGGATCCCCACTATGTACATAAGCCAAATAATGGATAAAATATTACAGCACCAGAATATTAAATAGCAGCGTAATGACCTTTTTAAATATCAAAAGGATAGGCTTTAGAGAAATTAGTTTATTTTCTTAAGGATGTAAAACCCTAATAGTATAACGAACAATTTAAGTCAAACGGCTCCCTGGCATAGCGGCAACGGGTCTTCCACGTGATCTGGGTGATCAGTTCGGGCATGGTTGTTCTTCTGTGTTCTAGCTGTGAGGCGTGTGAATGCCCCCCCCTTTAAAAAGCGGTTGTGCAAGCGAATGTTAAGAGTGCCATATACAGAAAAAAAACCTCGATGTCGACGAAAGCGCTACCTATCGGTGGGGGTGATAGGGCGGAGACTAAGATAACGAAAGAAGAAGCTTAAAAGGTTTGATTGACAAGCCGAATAACACCCAACCAGAAAAGAATTCCTGGTCCCCAGGAGATACTGCTGTGCGGAATTGCTATATTCAGAAGGTCATTTGACCCACCCCCAATAAAACTTGCCCTTTCTCATTGTGGAGGCTTCTCGGAAACCGACACGCTTTCCTCTCCCACACTCCAAACTAGTTTGGAAAAGTTACTCTTTGAGCTAGATATTTTAGATTTTCTCTGCTTGCACAGAAAATCGTACTGAGGGCAGCGGGAATGTTAGAAGGGCTCTTAGAACTTAGAATTCATCACTGATTAATTATTGAAGCACTTCGAGTTTGAGGCATTTAATTACTTTTCATAATTCTCTTAATATCGTAGAATCCTGTAATTAAGAAGGAGTAATTAAATAATTTAATAGTTATAGAATTTTATTTGACACGACTTTATTTTTAACAATAATTACGTTTATTAATTTTTCAATCCAGGAGGATGGGCAAGATCTACTTGTATATGAAAATGTAAGACTTCGGACTCATTTCCGAAGAATAGGTTCAATCCTTTATCTCAATAGTTTTATTACTAACAGTGAATTTTAATAAAATGTTCCTTTTTTAATTTTTTAAATAAATTATTTATTTAAAATATATATTGAATTGTCTTAAATGAGAAAGGAAATGAAAAAAAAATTAAGTTGTATTTTTCAACTTGTGCAACATTGCCTGGTGTTTCTGTGTAGCTGGGATGCTCCAGATTTCTGCCTGATTTTCGCAAAAAAGAGAAAATCCTAAATTTTAATTAAATGGCTAATTTGTACCACATTAAAAAGAAAAGATAAATATATTTAATTTGGAAATAACGTTAGGATGAATTCTATTCCTCAGCTTTCCTAAACGTGGGATATAACCAACTTAATACAATTTACATAAATTGGAAGGAAAAATAATGAATTAAATTGTAAAATGCACATATTGGATTGAATGCCTCCTGGTTTTGAAAATTTTTAAACGATTAATTGTGTGATTATTTCTAAATTTATTTTGTTTTAATTATTTATTGGATTTTGAAAGTACAACCATTCATCTGCTTAGCCAGGATTTCTTGATATATTTTGAATCAGAATCTGGAAATATTTGAGACTGAAAAATCGTCTAATATTTTTTTTACTTATAAATAAAAAATAATATGGAAACAATAAAAAGAAATTAGACATTTTTTTAAAAAAAATGAATCTAATTTCTGAAGAATTTGTTTCAATATAATATGGTCACTAACATTAAACACAAAGAAACAGAAAAAAAGAGTAAATAACTGCAAAGCTTTCTCTCTCTAACATTCATTATGAGTCAAGACTGTTTCGCATTTCTGAAAGCTTGTCAGCAATTTTGTTTATTTGTATTTGTAACTAAAGGTTTTTAAAAAGTTGTGCGAGATTCAATTAAATAATTTGGTAGGAATATTGCTTCGTACGAAATAGAAATTATGATTACTCCTATGTCACCAGGAATTGATAAACAAATAGCTGTAAATTATATTGTTACACAAATGCTTACACATTAAAAAGTATTTTTTTTGGCATATAAGAAAACGTTGTCATAAAAGCAGTGACTAACTTAGTTTTAGTTAATTTTTATAATTCAGATTTATGGTTGCTAAAATTTACTTAACTTGTTCTTGATTGCTTACACACACACACACGAGTATAATTAACTTCAAATTCTATGAGACATTTAACATTTACTTTTTCTAAAAACCGTATACCATTCAACATTTTGTGCAATGCATCTCTTTTAATTTTCAATATTCTCAATTGAAATAGGAACTTGAAAAACGAAAGTGTTTAAACTTCAACTTATACAAAAACTTTCACATTCAGTATTATTTATACGCTGTACAGATAATATTCTAATCAAATAATAATTAATTTTACTAATATTGAGCCTTATACATCCAATAATTCATTACATTAAAAAATAACAAGATTTTAAAAATTTATAAAATTTACAACGCTATAACTTCCGAAACTATAAGAGCACAAAATAGATTTTTGCGTTACGATAAAGATTTAAAAAAAAAACTATCTTTTTAATGATACCAAAGTTTTCTTGAGACAACAATATTTTAAAGAAAAAATTTTAATTTCCAATCAACTAAATCATTCACTAAAAATGAATAATTTATGAAATTTGAATATCGTTCTTCTGTAAAAGCTGACGATTTTAGACCACTTCATAAGCGGTCTCAAAAAAAGATACGCTACCAGGATTTGTCGACAGTGATTGGGCTATGATTATGAAAATACTGTTTCTTCAAATATTGACATGTAAAAACTAACAGATTTTATAACAGAAGACAGAAAGTTTATTTATTTAAAACTCGAAGTATGAAGAGTATTTTTCAGAATATGATTCCTTAGGACAAAAGGACTGTGTAAAATGTAAATTTCATAATTTTTTATAAGAACATTTATTGACTGAAGTCATATAAAATCAGTGAAATTTCTGTTGAATAATTCTTTAAGATGTTATAAAAATTAAAAAAAGATTTAAATGAAATCTGCTATGCATATTTCAATGTATCGTGTCAGAACATCAATTCTTGAACGGCCAAGCATCTCGTGCGAGTTAAATTATATTTTATTAATTTTATTGGTTTCATTGAATGAGTCACTTTAGCATTGCAAACGATCCAAAAGAACTTTTTCTCGCTTTTATTGTTTTAAAAAATATCACATTACCTATTCATTGCATTTCATATAATCACGAGCTCAAAATAACGTTATTCTGGGTTTTATTGGCTGTAGTCATTAATTTATTTATTTAAATCAGAGCTTTTGTAAATGCTATGGAAACGCATTATTAAAAGCTGATTTTTTGAGATGCTCGTGCGGATAATAAAATTTAAAATGTTTATTTTTCACCTATGGATTTTTGTTGACACCAGAAAACCTCATTCCCAAAATATGTTCTGACATGATAATAATTATTCTGCAACGTAAATACAATTTCAATACTGAACGACTTTGCTTTCAATTTTCATATTTAAAAAAAAAGATGTACTAGGTTTCAAGAAAATACGTTTATATTAATTACAATTTAACATCTCCACTCTAATTTATCGTGTAATTTTAAGCACTTTGACAGAAAATGAGTAAGAGATAAGTAATATAATGAACAGAACTGTTTAAGGCCTACATAATAATATGACACAATTATATAGCTATCAAAAACAGAAGATTTGATAGCTAAATATTTTTCAAAAAAAGCTATTTAGAAATCAAGTTATATAAAATATGTAAAGTTTTAGATATCTTTTCTACTATTGAACCAGCTGATCGTCAAAGGTTACTTTTTAATAAAGATATTGCTTATTGAATATGTGTAAAATATGTACACATATGTATATATGTGTAAAAAATGTATATATACACATATATACATTTTTTACTCTTTTATGACTGTAGATATCAGCGATTTTGAAGAAAACTCATTCAGAAACTTGAGAATATTCAAGTATTAGTAAATAATAAAAAAATATAAAAATGTTCTTATATCTTACTTTCTTTAAATGAATTATTACCGCTAATTGTTTTTTCTGATAAAAGCAGCCTTATTTTTCAATTGATAATAAAATTAACCATTATTTATTGCAAGATATATGAATAAGATAAATGTATGTACAAAATAACATAAACACAAGATCAAATAATTAAAAATTTTACAAAAAAAGAATGCAGACAAAATAGCATTGATTTATGAATTGCATATAAAGTACAGTTATAAAAATATCCAGAGGGGGGAAAAGCTTCGAAAACATTTTGCTTTTTCTTTTTTTTTCCATTAATTTTTTTTCTTTTGATCCTCTATAATAGCAAAAGGATCCGAATTTTCATTCATTCGAGATATCTGAGATCAACGAATTTCGGCAATAAACAGTTAAATTAAAAGAATCTTAATTTTTTTTCTTTGCCAAAATTTTGGATTTATGAATAATTTTTTCTGTTTTCTGCCGTCCACTTTGAAAATAAAAGTTTTTTTTTTGTGTGTGTGTGTTATATGCAGCTGGACCTGTCCTTGAAAATAATATTTGATTTTTATTTATGGTAGTTTTTCATCTTTGCTTAATTTCCAAAATAAATTTTTTAAAAAACTTTTATTACTTCATCCGGAGTAATATTTGCTGTGCATTTTACTTCTGAAATTCTATCACCACCTATTAGCTAAATATGCAAAATTCAAATTCTTTTACAAAAGTTTACTAATTTTTTTTCAGGGTTGCGGTAGTATTCGCTGAAACAAGTGTAGATTGTGAAGGGGCAGATGACCACAGCTGTGATGATAAACAAAATAAAACTAAACAAAAAGCAGAAAGACAATTATACTGAGGGGGAAATTTGAAGACGGGGTGAAGTCCAGATAATAAAGGTAACAATCCATCACGTGGTAAAAGGAGGGTTTAGTGTGTATTCCTCCGCGAAAGGGAGGAGTTAAAGGAACTTTAGGGGGGAGTTCAAATTATTCTTCCAAGTTTAAGTATAAAATGCTGTTTTTACACATTCTCCTAATTTCTTTTTTCTAAAAAATTATATGTATCGGAAAGAAGGTACCAAAACGAATGTATTTCAGTTGCTAGTTTAATTTTATTTATGACAGAATTTTTAAAAAAAATCATTTAAATGGCGCCCTTGACATTTTTCAATTTTTATTAAATATTTAAAAATATTTTGACACGCAAGAAAAAAAATTCCTTCGGGAGAAACCTGTGTTTTTATTCCCTCTTGCGATGGCAGAATGACTTCATAATAAAGACACCGTAATAACAAACAAAACACGGGACAATATTTTCCCATAGGATAACATTACGTTTGAAAATTGTAGGTGGCGTGTATACGGCACTCTTAAGCACGAGGCAAAAAAAAGTCATACACTTGGCCTTAATTGGTGTTACTGAAAAAACAAGAAACGCTCAATCGGCTTAAATTGGTGACAGATAACTGTCAGCAGGTTTGTAAAATGCCATAAGTAACAACAACAGCAGAAATTGTGGTCGACCACAACAAATACCGTAGATACTACTTACCATGCACTCAGATGCACACAAGAAGTAATATAATTTACACCATCTATACCCGTGTTTCCCCACCTTTTTTGTGCCATGCCCCATTTTAACCTTTCTAAAGTTTTCACGCCCCCCTCCTATGTAACATACATAATATTTAACATTAAAAAATTGATTTTTTCACTTAAGGAACATAAATGATGGATTCTAGGAATAAATCACTATGAAATTTTTAAAAAAACAAAGTAAGTAAAATTTCAAAACATGTAATGAAAAACTGAAATTCAAATTCCAAACAATGTTAATACAGATTTTTTATATTAATTTGTGTTTTTAATTTAGGGAGATCCTTGTGCTTGCTGCACAGTGATTTTATGTTTAGTTAGTTTTAGTTTCAAATCTCCACGTTGTGTTATCAAGTCCATTTTCAAATCCCCCCTGCGGGACATCCCTCTACATGTGGGGCGTGGGCCCCACGTGGGGAAACACTGATCTATACCATCCATTAAGTAACTTCTGAATAATTATTGAATAGTTAATTAAAACAATAGAAAGTTGAAAGTGTAATGTAATGACAAACTAAAGTTTTAGACATTTTTCCGCAATTAAAAAGCTCGAAAGAACCGAAATTAACTTTATTTAATTCCACAAGAATTCGGGGATCTTTACTTTCTTTTAACCCTTAACCTCCCTCTTATCTCTTCTCTTTGATTTAAACCGACGAACCAAGAATACCGTCCACGAAGCCAAAACAATTTTTTTCCTCCAATAAAGGTAATCTTTCCTCGCGTTAATCGGAATCGATACTAATCAGCGAGTGAAAGATAAATATGGCGGTTAATCGTACGGGATCCACTTTCAGACATTATTTTAAATCACTTCTGAGACAATGGCTTACGCAAGAGAGTTTGAAATTGTTTTTCCAATCCATTAATCCTTCTGATCCTTAAGTGGATTAGTGAATGATTCGATTGGCTATTTTATTCTGCGGAACTGGATGGATTAAAAATTACCCTTTATCTTGAAACTAAAGAGGTAATTCTTCAAACAAAACCCTAAAGAAGCTAACTTTTAAGCAATAAATCGATACTAATCGAAAAAGGTTTAAAAGTAATTTTTTGTGGAGACATCGTCATTTAAATATTTATCAAACATCCCTTTGGTATGAAATATTCATAAGTGAATATTTTATTAGGCCTGGAGCATTGATCTGATATTTGTATTGCTTTTTTTGAAATGCTCTGTTATGAATTTAACACGAGGAGTAGTTGGGGAAAAATATGGAACCTTTGAATGGGATTCTGATCAGATGGTGTGGATGACAAACGAAATATTTATTAGACGACAAATGTAACACATTTACTTTATGAGTGCAGATTTAATAGGGAATAAATGTAGTATATTTACCCTATGAGTGTGGATTAATTAGAAAATAATATTACAGCATTTACCTCATGAGTGCGCATTTATTTGATAACAAATATGGAACATTTATCACATGAATGTGTATTTATTAGACAATAAATATGGAGCATTTATCTCATGAGTGTGTATTTATTAGACTATAAATATAGAGCATTTACCTCATAAGATCGTATTTATTAGACAACAAATGTAGCATGTTTCCCTCATGAGTGCGGATTTATTAGACAACAAATGTGGCACATTTGCCCCATGAGTGCGGATTTATTATACAACAAATGTGGCATATTTGCCCTATGAGTGCGTATTTATTAAAAATAAACATAGAGCATTTACTTCATCAACGCCTATTTATTAGACAACAAATGTAGTACATTTGCCTCATGCGTGTGGATTTATTAGAAAACAAACGTAGCATATTTGTCCTATGAGTGCGCGTATTTATTAGAAAATAAATATAGAGCATTTACCTCATCACTGCGTATTTATTAGACAACAAATGTAGCGTATTTGCCTCATGAGTGTGTATTTATTAGATAACAAATGTGGCACATTTGCCTCATGAGTGCGTATTTATTAGACAACAAACGCAGCACATAAGTGCGTATTTATTTGAAAAAGGAATATCGAGCTTTTACCTCATCACTGCGTATTTATTAGACAACAGAAGTAGCACATTTGCCTCTTGAGTGCGTATTTATTAGACAACAAATGCAGCACATTTGCCTCATTTGCGTATTTATTTGACAACAAATGTAGCATGTTTCCCTCATGAGTGCGGATTTATTAGACAACAAATGTGGCACATTTGTCCTATGAGTGCGAATTTATTAGACGACTAATGCAACACATTTGCCTCATGAGTGCATGTTTATTTGAAAATGAATATCGAGCATTTACCTCATCACTGTGTATTTATTAGACAACAAATATAGCACATTTTCCTCATCACTGCGTATTTCTTAAACAACAAATATAGCACATTTGCCTCATGAGTGCGTATTTATTAGACAACAAACGTAGAAAATTTAGCCCATGAGCGCAGATTTATTAGACAAAACTTGTAAAATATTTACCCTATGAGTGTGAATTCAAAGAGAACCAGGATCACATCACACAACGAGGGCGGTTAAATTATTTATATTAATGCCCTTTCAAAAGTAGTACGAAGTTATTTCGAGAAGGACTTAGACATTTTGAACCATTCTTGAAAAGCGAGTGACCACTTCTTAATTGCTATTAGTGGGAAAATCTTGAATTTTGGTATACGATTTAATATGCATCTACTCATGCTCTGACGTAATCTGATGAGTATTAGGTGTGTACCAAAACGGACACTACGCCAGTAAAGAGTTTATAATAGAAAAATAGAATTTAAATAGCTGCCAAAGGATCAATAAAAATTTTAGCGCACAGATTGGCATTTTAAGGCATTCTGCTGATTATTAGGTGTGTGCCAAATGTAGCATTGTACCGGTAAAAATCTCATAATTAAAATTTTATTTAAAAAATAGGATTTAAATTGTTAAAGGACTAACCCTTCAAAAAATATATAATGCTGATGTGCACGGAATGTAAAAGAAGCTAAAGACAGCCAAAGAAAAAATGGCGCAAAATAATAGGAGCAGGGATAAAAAGAAAAAGTGGAGAAGGATTAAATAGCCGAAGCAAGATGATGTATATAATATTCCACAGCAATAGTAACGTTTAAAGTTGATTAGTAAATAATAAAACTTACCAAAAAAAGGCAGTCTAAACTTTTAAAACAGAAATGTAAAAATAATATAAATAAAAAAATATTTCAAGGAAAAGAAAAAAATACAGATGAATAAATGAAAATAAATAAATATCAACATTGGCTCAGTCTATGGTAGAGTCTATAAGATCAGGATTAAAAAGTTAGAAAAAGAGTTAACCTTGGATTTATTTTCTTGTACTCACAAGATACTGTCCATTTTCAACAGTATCTAACTTTCTGTATGCGTACTTTGAAGAAGGTAGGAAATGGTAGAGTTCGATTAAAACTTTGGAACTGTTAAAAAAGCCTAATAATTAAAGTTCTAAGAGGTATGTAAAATTGCTATGCCGCAAGTTACAACCAACAAAATGTTTTTTTTTCTTTTTTGTAAAATATTATATAAATAAGAAATCATCTTCATTGGTAGAAATGGGTTTCGAACGTGAAACATTGATCTTCTAAATCTTTATTGCCATTAAGCTATAAATACCAAAGGGTGGTGAAAAATGATCTCAGAATTGGAGTAATGCAATATTAAAGCTGATACTTAACAAGCAAGCAAATGTAGCAAAACTTTTGACAAAGTATATTTTGTCAATTCTAAAATATAAGCTTTAAAATTATAAAGTATTTAGGTTGACATATTAACTGTAATCCGCGACAGATTGGCCAACCTAGAATTATTAAATCTGACAAGTATCGATAGTAGAATTAACACTCTTTGGAAGAGAACTTTCAAAATCATAAATATTCATTGAATTAAAAATTTATTCAATATCAAAAATTAATCAAAAGTAAAGAATTAATCAAATTAAATCCTATTTGTTACAATATTTTCCTATAATGAGACGCGTTTATTAAATACTTAAATTAATCGTCTTTTCCGAAACGTATTTGCTATTTAAAACTCGATTTTGATAATTCATTCAACTTTGAAATAAAATTCCCATTAATTATTTATATATCAACAATCTAAGTTTAAAGCTAAATATTTCCGGTCTCGAAATGTTAGAATAACGTCCCATTTTGATTTATTCAGAACATCATTTTAAAATAATCGCAATTCATTTAATAATACTAAAACTTGAAAGTGAATTAAAAATTTGTTTCAATTATTGAGCCGTTAAATTTATAATAACTGTTTCATTTATAGAACAAACGATTTATATCCATAAAGAGTATAGAATAAATAACATAATTTCGCTTATTTTCTTATGAATTACTGTTTGCTACTTATTTTTCTCAAAAGGCTTCAATTCTAATATTTACTGTTACATTATAATTTAAGTTTCTGTCTTATGATAGCTCTCTTTTAAAAATTCAGTGAATTATTTAAATGAATCAGATGAGTCATCTTTCAATGATAGATCTCTAACATCAAATCGAGTCAAAATGTTCTACCTATCGTTACACATAAATAAATAAAATACACATTAAAAAAACAGAAAAATCCACCAATTTAGCATTTTAAAATATTTATAAAAGTTCAAATTTTACTTTGGCGAAACGTTAAGAAATTTCAATAAATATTTATGAAGGAGATAACTTCATAATTATTAGGGTGTCGATAATCTGTTTATATAAAAGGAAATGCTTATGTGTCACAGAATCGTCTGCCTTATTCATATAAACCTAACACACTTGAAATTTCGAACACAGGGTGTTGAAATGATGATTAAAAACACCCTGAATTTTAAAATTTAATGTTGAAATTTATTTTTTAATTGTTTATGATTCTAAAGATGAATTTTCGTACATATTTACCCATAGTTTTATTTCTACAGACTATAGAAACAAGTAATAAAAAAATTTTTTTAATCAATTCCTACTTTGGATATTAGAAAAATTAATGAGGTTAGGAAAAAAAATTTTTGTTACTTTTTATTAAATAATTACAACTGTTGTTCCCATGTTTCGCTTTACAACGGAAGGAAAGGTGCTGTTGATTCTGAGGGTATGGGCCCCTGGGCACCCGAATAACGATCGCCTTTGACTTAATACCCCCGGCGGTATAACTCACGACATGGAGAACTTTGTGACCAGGTTCGAACTCGCAGAAAAAAGGATACGCCTCCAACGTCCTAACGAGGCTAACCAGACCTAACAATTACCACAACTATAAAGAGCTACTATAAAGGCGAGAAAATTATTATTTAATTAATTAATAAAAAATCAATGAATTAATATTTGAAAAAACTGTATTAACATCAAATGTCATCCACTACAGGTTTTAAAAAAATTTACTTGAATTTGAGTGGATGAATAGACACCATTTTATCAACGATTGGAAGTTTCAACTATATATATATATATATATATATATATATATATATATATATTGCAGAGAGAGAGCAATGGATTCTTTAAAAATCATGTTATCCCTCTAACATAATTTATTGACTTTTGAAAGAAAGCATTATAAAACATTCAGTTTTTTTAATAAAATTTTAGGAATAAAAACAAGAATCTGAGATTTTTTTTACCCGTTTCAAATTGTTTGATGCCATTAATTAAATATTTCTCTCTACTTTAAATAAAACAAACGATTATTTTTTTAATTTTTTTTATTGTTAATTAATAATTTTCCCAGTGAGTTTAAAGATTTTTTTTGCAAGGAAAAGTTTAGTTTCTTCGCTGCTTTGGAAAGTAAGCAAATTCAGAAATCAGAAACCAGGAAAACTATTTTATATAAACTTAAATACTGATAAAATCGTTTGTTATTATTTTTTAGTTTAATTGTTTTTTTCTCTTTTTTAGCAAGTCTTTATTTTAACTATTTATTTTATTTCTATTTATATCTGTCGGCTCCAGCTCATAATAAGAAATATTTCTACCTACCTGAAAGATTTTTTTCGTGCTTAAACCACGTGTGAGGTACTCAAGACACCTTCCTAAACTTCAACCAAATACTCGAAAAATATTTCAACAGGGACTGCATACAGCGAGAGGTCTGGGCTAAATCGTGTCTCAAACTAAAGCTGCACCAATAGGACGTCCCTTTCGAAAATGTCAAATGAATGACCCTGAAAAGATGTACAAAAGTCAGAAATCGTAAGAATTCATCAAAATATGGCTATTATTTTTTCAGATTGACAACTCAAATTTTAAAATAATTCAAAAGTTTTTCTGCAAAAAGGTCATCATTTTCTAGGTGAATAAAAAATGATATATTTGTATTTGGAATATTTTCTGAAAAAATTAAATGTACTTATTTTTACATTTAGCTTGTCCAGGAAAAATAAACGATGTAATTTTTATAAAATTATTTCCAACATTTATAGGAAGAAAAAATAAAGTTTATTTCGAAATCTAGTATTTAAAGCTTAAAAAAAACTTTATTCTTCATTCAAACATTTCCGTGATCACATAATAGCCTTTATTCCTAGAATGATCTTTGTTCTAGAAAATTATTGGGCTTTGTTTTTATGATCGTAAAACATTGTTTGTATTTTAACCTTAATGAAATATTTTCTTCAACAGATCATATAGGAATATACACATACCACTTGTTTTGGTTTAGAATGGTTAGCTGTGGTTCTTGCACCATGAAAATCCAAAGATTCATCCATCCTAGTATGATCTGAAAAAACAAATTTCATACGTCTAATTTAAAACGTTTTTGAATTATTGAGTTCACAGATTGAAATATCACCAAAAAATGTGTTTTGGGAAATCATGGAGGTTAATAGAATCTAAAAATATAATTTTTGTTTTAGACACATCTGTGTTTTAGACATTTATCTTTTCCCCAACTAAATTAAATAAAAATTTCACCCAAAAGGACATACGCAATCACAAAATTCCATGCCAAATTTGATGCATGTATGTCACTCGTTTTACAGAGTTTACATAAATATTAAGATGTAGAAAGATAGACTATCATCTCTTGTTCCAATTACTTGTAGAGAG
>JAOUZG010036681.1:2315446-2326262 GCA_026289955.1 Argiope argentata
TAAGGTATGCATGTACAACAGAAATGGTTAAGGTATGCATGTACAACGGAAATGGTTTAAGGTATGCATGTACAACGGAAATGATTTAAGGTATGCATGTACAACGGAAATGATTTAAGGTATGCATGCACAACAGAAATAGTTAAAGTATGCATGTACAACGGAGAGGGTTTAATGTATACATGTACAACAGTAATAGTTAAGGTATGCATGTGCAACAGTAATAGTTAAGGTATGTATGTACAACAGTAATAGTTAAGGTATGCATGGAGAACGGGAATGGTTTAAGGTATGCATGTACAACAGTAATGGTTAAGATATGCATGTACAACAGAAATGCTTATAGCATAAGGCACTAGGTAACCGACTGACTCATATATATAGAAGCATTTAATCACATCATTTATTGTTACATATGTACTATGATTGTGAGCTTATATATATATTGATTATTTTTGAATAAGTATTATGAGTTAAATAAATTTTTAACCATTACATACATTTTCATATTTGGGAGCATGACTGATTAACCCTTCAGATATATAACTTATCTATGACTGATTTTAATAAAAGTCTTAAAACATATAACTAGCCCATTTAATATCCCAGATCTAAACATCCGCAAAGGAGGGAGAGCATTTGAAGTTATATTAAGAGGTTTATTCGAATTCGTCGGAGTTTGTCCTAACTGATGAGATGTCGCGAAACTCGAGAATGTTTACCTCGGCGCAAACTTCTCGAAAGTGTAGGGGGGGGGGAAGAATTTACCTTCGGAATTTCTAATTGAATGCGTAATTTATAAACTGGACAAACACTCTGAGACAGATTGAGGAATATTTGCTGTTGAATTTAAGATTATCAGCTAGTTTGTTTCAGAGTGATATGTGCACTTATCTTAATATTCAGAGACATCAGCCGTCACATAACATGAGTTGTAAATGTAAATAATATATAATTTAAGCTGTCTACATTCTTATCTATATCTTCAGTATATTTAATTCGGGAAATGTATTCGGGTTTTGAATAATTATGACATATAAAACTAATAATATTTATGAAATTTTCGTAACTTGTATTAACTAATATAAATATAGCATCCTGTCGACTATTTTACAGTTCAAAATTCGGAGTTTTTTTTTAATTTCTGATGAGAGATGAAGTGTAAAATCAAAAAGTGTTATAACCCCCTTTCCCCCCTAAAAAAAGATCGTTTTGAATTCGAATCTGTGGGATCTAAATGCTTCAGATATCTCCAAGTCAAACAAAAATAATACCGGACAATCTTAAAACAATGATGATAATGATTTTTATGGCGCAGTTAAGCCTTGGTTTGCTCTTGCGCCATTAAAATTCACATTCAAACAACCAACCATAATGATATTTAAAATTGTCAGCATACTTTTGAAGAATTCGGAAACAATTTTCTTTAAGTGATAGCCCGCTCCTAGCTTAACAGGATGATACGAATATGGGAAGATTAGGAGAAAGGTCAGAGATTGACCACTTGTGGCCGCCGGACAACCTCCTCGAAGAGGTAATTAGTTTGATGAATCGACCGGTGATATGGACGGGTTATACTAAAAACAGTAGTCGACCTCAACAAATCTTCTCGATATTTCTTAATTTAGTGGTAGAGAGATAGTCGGCTATACAGGGTGAGCATAATTAAACTGGCAGTGCTCACAGTATTCTGTAGCGCGATCTATTTGCGAGACAGACGCCACATTTTGTAGGAAGATTAAACTAGACGAAAGACAAATGATTTCGCAAAAAAAAGTTCCAAAAGTCATCATTAGGGGAATATGTATCGCTGTGTAATAGAAAAGAGAGTGTTAACATATGAAAATCAATGCGGAAATAAAATCACCTTTTATTTTGCACATTCAAATCATGTTCAATGTGGCTGCCGTGTTTGCGGACCACATATTAAACTCTATGCACAGTATTCACAACATGTCTGCAGGAATCTCCAGTTCAGTCCGTGAGATGTTATATATTTCCTATTACACAGCACCTCATATTCCCCTAGCGGTGACTTTAGGGACCATTTTTTTCGTGGAATCCTTTGTCCCCCGTCTTGTTTGTGGCGTTATTCTCGCTAATAGATTGCGCTGCAGAACACTGTGAGCACTGTCAGTTTAATTATGGCCAGCCTGAACATAAGAAAAAGAAATTCAACAAAAATATTTTGGATGATATCTATCTGTCTGTGAGCACTATGCTTAAAAACATTTGAGCCACATGAATGAAATTTGGTATTTGAACTTCATATCAAATTCGTGTGCTGCTTTATATAATCAACTCCCGTGATCAACTATTTCATCTGTAATGTTGGTTGTAATTAAATTCAACGAAATTCCTATGAATATCATAATAAATCCAAAAGAGTTTTGTGCAACTATGTGTCATAAATATTAAAGTTGGGTTATTTTAATAGTCTTACGTTGGTTATTTTATTGCATAAATGAACCTCAATTCTGAATGCTCATGCCTCATGATAGGTCATGACATCACAAAAGAAAAAGAAAAACCTCTTGTAACAATGTAATGGATTTCTCGATACAATAATTTCCCTTTTCTATTCCTCATAGGAAATGAGGTAATAAACAGAATGTTGTTTTTTAAGCTTGTTAAAATGAAAAAATTCAAATTAATTAAACATTTGATGGCAGAGAGAAAATTTATGAATTTCTTGGAACAATGAAAACTACTTTTTCAGAATTATTTTTAAAATATATTTTCAAAATATTTCAGAAGAAAATATTAGAATCATTAAAAAGATATTTATTTGAATTTTGAAACGCTATAAGAAGTCTTTTATGTAATAATAATTTTGGAAATAATTTCCGAAAAACAATAATTTCTCAGTTAGATTTTGATTAATTGAATTTAAAAATTTAATTTTCAATTAAATTGACGACACAGCTATCCTCCATCTAAAACATATTTGTACAAACTTTCATAGCTTTACGTCAAGTGTTCTGACTTGTAGAACATGAAAATACAATTCACAGTTTTTCTTTTATTCTATTTATAGATATTAAATCATGTAATCAATCTGTAAAGGTTAAATCATATTACTGAAAATGACTTTTGTTTTCAAATTTCCCATTTTAATTTCAGAACCAAAATTTATAAAAAAAAGTTATATCCTAATGCTGAAAAAGACGTTATGCTCAAATTTTAAATTTAAGTTCCAATTTCAGGATTGTCACTTATTTTAAATCTGTTCCCTCCCATCAATTCTCAATTGCTTTTTCTTCAGGCTATCTCTGGCACTTCTGGAAAAAAATCTGTTCCTCTTCCGCAGTTTTCCAAACGGAATGTCAGTGATAACACGTGTCACGATCACCGGTTTCTTCGCTGACCAAACGAAACGTAATGACCCTCCCCTCTCCAGGTTCGGGTTTAATTTGAAATTCACTCAAACAGGCCGTGTCTCTCGGGCATCATAAATCACACAGGTTGCCAACCCTCTCCCCTCTCTCGCAAAGTACCCTCAAAGCCCCGTGACTAATGAAGCGCCGAGTTCCCGGCAGTGGCGTTCTCAGTGGCGCGAGCTTCCCCATGCATCACAATGAAGCGCACGCGTGCTCATTTATGTAAATATTATGCTTTATGACGCGTGGAAACCGAAGCTCAGGGTCGAGGGATAAGGTATTATCAGCAAGATGAGGCTGATAATACCTTAGGAGACGTGCTCCCCGAAGTCCCAGGGTGTTCCTTCAAAACTCCACGTGAAGGCCAGGTGACACTGACAGTCGCCATAATTTATCCGAAAATTTGAGTTGTTGCGCTTAAAACTTGAGCTCGTCTGGTTGAGCTTATCCGAGTGAATTCGTTCTGAAGAAAAAGCAACTGTGGAATTTTCATTGGTTGGCGATATAGTTGAAAAAAATGTCTCATCATTTTGGCGGAGTTTCTCATTTTTCAAAAAAAAAATCATATATTTAATGCAAATGGATTTAGGTTTCTGAAATGCATTAACATTTTGTTGTAATATATATTTGTGTTAAAAAATTTCTATATAACGGATTCTTTGTTACAAGTGAATTATTTTTGGATAAAATTGAATACAATAATGTAATAAATTAGTAAAAGTAATTAGTTAATATAAGCAAAAAGAATTTTAAAAAATCAGAACAAAACAAGAATCAGACCTGGAGACTTTCTCATGGGTCACCCTCAGGCAGGGATTTAAGCAAGGAATTTCTTCTGTGAGGGGTCTGACTTTTGTTTAAAAATATTGACCCCTCGTGACCCGAAAATTCCGAAATCGTAACCATTTAGAGTATGCAAGAGGATAAATCTTTATTAAACTGTATGCGAGAAAGTTTGCTGAAGACCATCTTTCTTGTTCTGTTTATATAAAGCATACAATTTCTAAAATGACTCATTTGTCTACTACCAGTTTGCTCTTATATTATCTTTCGACCAATAAGCCTGTTTTCCATACTTATTCCTGATACCAGCTTGAATAAGGGGCATCAGAAAAGTGAGAACGAGAAGTTTATGGAAATATGATTGGTTCTTGTCAGCTATATGGTTATAATAAAGGTGTGTGGTCTAGTCACCTCCTGTCGAGGATAGGACACATCTCAATAGTTTGAAGTTGTACTTTTGGCGATGATGACCATTAGAACTCATAGTACTTCTCAACTTTTGCAATTGTAATTTTCCGATTATTAAATTTATAGATAAGCCCTTGTATATCTTGAATAAGGGTCAGAGTGATTCAAATGTGATTTGATATCCAACTGCGGATCATAAAGATTGATTGAAAAAAATGTGGGAAAGAGTTGTAGTAGATCATTCATTGTTTACATGCTTAAACAACCTTAAAATCCATATAAATAAAATTGAATCGCTAGATATGTTGCTAAGCGCAAAATTCGAGACCGGCTCTATAATTTCGGCTAATTTTTTTAAAAAAATATTTTCATTAAGACACGAGGAAGGCTCTTATAGAGAAAGAATATAAATGTTTCATGGAATATAGTTTAAAAAAACTTTTCCTACTTAACGGCCAAAATTCTTCATTTCCCCGCCGCCAAACGATTAAGACTTCAGTTAGTTTTTTTTTCCTCACGCTAATGAGATTAAGCTTAACATATTTCGAACCGATTATTTTTAACGGTTTTGCTTATTTTCCAATTTATGCATTTAAAATTAAACATTGTTAATCATCGATTTTTTAAATTCATTCTGAATTACTTCTGAATTAAAATAAAACAGATAAAAGGAAAATAGAAATTTCTAATCGGCATTGCATTACCCCGAGTGGGATAGAAAATTCAAGCATTTGCGTTGCCTCAATTGGTGAGGAAAATTCACCCATGTTCAGTGTGTTTTAATTATTGCCAACTGTGTTCTCATTTTAATTAAAAGTTTAAAAAAACATGCGTATAATACTGTAGTAGCTATCTCAATCTCAATCGATAAATAAAATAGACTTGATTTGAAAGAAATATGGACTTGATTTGCGGTTACTTTATTTAAAATACGCACTGTAAATAAATTGTTTTTAGATTATTTGTGTGTTTTTCCATGTGTCCGAAGTCGCAGGTAAAAGCTAGTATATAATAAATCAACAATTATTTTATATTCAGAAAATTAACAAGGAACACAAAATGACTAAAATGAATTTAGAAAATCCCATTTGGGAATCACGTGCTAAAATCTCTCGTAATTAACGCACGCGAATTACTAAAACTAACTTCCTCATATGTTCTATTTTTTTAAATCTCTTCTTCCAACCGAGAATCAATGGGAGACACGCTAAAGCAGTCCAGCGCACTTTCGAAAATGGACTCGGGAGCTCTTAATAGCCCCGGAAAGAACCTGGATCATTATAAAATTTAGAAACTCTTACAGTTAATGATGTTAAGTTCTTCAAACAATTCATCATCAGCGGTGTCATTAGCTGCTTATCTTTTCTTTGCGTTCACTCGGGCCGTCTTTCAAGAGAAGGACTTCCGAAAAAAAAGAAAAGAAAAAAAAAATTAAATCGACATTAAAGTATAATAAAGAAATATTTCAAAATGTGTTTGAAGAACTTTGTTCGTGCAGAATTAACAACGAGAAATTACATCATTTAATTTTTTAAAACTATTTACACTATTAAAATTTAGTATCGGCGTCCTCGTACAGGGGTAACGCGTTTTCCCCGTGATTTAGGCGTCCTGGTTTGGGCATAGTTGTTCTTCATCCGTTCTATCTATGAGATGTGCTGATGCAACCTCCCCCCTCCCCGCCCCCTGTAAAAAAGAGGCTGTGCAAGCGACTGTGACGCCTGAGTAGCTAAAACGCTGTTAATATGCAAGTACCCGGAAATCTAATTTATTTTGGATGTCCCTTTTGTGAATTCAGTTTTCCTTACAAAATTTAGGCATAGAATTGCAACTACAGTCACATTATCCCATGCAAAATTTGACATTAAATAATTGCGTTTAACTGCATGCGAAAATGGAGATTTTGCCTCAAATTTTAAAAAGAATCGACATTTAGGATGTAAAATTTGTATAATTGATTTTTATTTCGTTTGCAGTTATCGTGTTCAGTTGTACTCGGAAAGAGAGTTAGACTTCTAATTTCGTTCAAATGTTATAGACATCTATAAATAAGGTATGAATACCAGCCTTGTAGCTCGCATTTTTTGAGCCATCATGTTCATAGACAAGCCGATGCCCTGGTACAGAAGTAGCGCGATTTCCCCGTGATCTAAGCGTCCTGATTTCGAGTCCCGGTTCGGGCACTGTCATTCTTCATCTGTTCTATTTGTAAGATGCGCGAATTTACCTTCCTATAAAAAGGCTGATGCAAACTCATGGGACGCGTGATTAGCTAAGAATTACCTTTAGCCTTGTTGGCGCTACATAAAACAAGAGACGCACACTCGGCTTAAAATCACTGAAGGAATCAGCCAGCTTGTCTATGGCAAGTGACATTAGAAACAACAATTAAAACTTAGTAAGCATTTTTGGTTCATCGTATCCACAGACAGAGAGAAAGTCAGAAAGCAAACAAATATTTTTTTTAAAAAAAATGTGTTTTTCATATACAGATAAAATTGAAACATAAAAATTCGTTAAAATATCAATTTTGAAATTTTTCATGATTACAATATTTTTTTTGTATGCATAGTAGATGAGAAATATCTTAAATACTCTTTTATTATAACATAAATATTACTGATTATCTCTACATTTTGTTTTAAAAATACAGAAGGAAAAAAAATTACTGCATTGAATGTGTTATGAGTATTTGATTTATTCATGCGTGTTAAAAGATAAATAAACTTTCATTTATTACTGTCTAACAGGAGAATAAGAAAGAAATCAACGACGTTGTAAAGCACATCTTCTGAATTATTCTCAACCCAATGAAAATTTTATTATTTAGACCTTTCAAGCATATCAGCAAATGCATATGTCAATTATTTTTACTGCATAAACAATGAGTTATTTTTACTGAATTAGAGATGAACTGCATAAACAATTAGAAACACACAAATGAAATAAGAGATAAAAATCAATGGAAGCAAAGCTATTTTTGAAAAGTTGGAAACAGTAAATATTAGCTTAGGATTCTTGAGCAAGATTTTCTTTAGAAATTAATTCTGAGGCATTGTTTGAAATTTGTTTCAAAATGCTAATAATTGTCATCCGAAAATACAAGATAGTTCGCCTTAATAGAAACAAACCACCTTATTACCTTCTATTTAGAGCAAAAAGCATTTTTGAGGAATTCTTTTGAATACTTTAATATGGCGCCATTATTCTTCCCAAATCAATAAATATATTCATTAAGTAAACATTACAAGAAATCTTATGAGGAATAATAATCTAACAATGAAATATACTGATATAAAACTGAATAATAAACAAAAAAACATGGTTGTAAAAGTATGAAATATAGATTTGAATTTTTGATTGTTTGATATTTATAGAGGGTTGTCGGAATTAAAGAACCTTCGGAAATTTCATACTTTCAGGAAATTGATTTTTCAATTTTAGTTCTAATAAAATAGGGAGCATTTCAATTACTCAAATTTTTTAATTTATATTGGTTTCAAAAGTCGGAGGTCTATACATTATCCTTTAACACTGAATCTAAATGGATCTCTTATGATAGAAAGATATATTGGTGCGTTTTTAGCATAGCGGGGTCGGATTGAATGGACTTTACTTGAGAACAGCACAAACAAATTTATTTACAGGTATTTACAGGATGACTTGAGAAAGTAAAACTTCAGATAAACACAATTCAGCAGTCAACAGTCACTAAAAGCGTAAATTCAAGCCTTATGCATAATAAACACAGACTGCAAAGCAGCTATCGTATAGCACAGCAAACAGTAAATCACAGCGAACTTGATAACACAACGTGAACAGCAAACGCAAACACAGCTCGCTAAAGTAATTCGCTAGTGCAGAGAGACGCTTCTCTGCCAAGAGGGAAAAAACTAACTAAGCGCTCGCGGATGGGTTGACGGGGTGCCTAGCCCGGCAGGGGCTTATCCCCGGTAAATTACTGAATAGAGAGCAGCATGACGGTCAATAAATTGACGTTGCAAATTTCTAAGAGTCTGATAGCTGTGCTACACATGGCTGCCGAAGCTGGGGGGAGAATCTAAGAAACTACGTCAGGTCTTAAGTAGTCGTATCTCGCCGGGAGTGGTTATCCAATCAGAGCAGCAGGAGTGCAGTAGTTGACCAATGAGAGAGCAGGAAGAGAGAGTTGGCTTTTCTGGACTTCAGAGTAGGAACTTTTAGTTGAGTGCTAGGGTAGGTGAGGTGGCGATATCAGAACTCAAACTAATTAACCGCTATGGCAATCCGTCCCTTATATAGCCGAGCCAGCCCGCGCCCAAAAGAACGGGGAAGCAACGCGGTGCTTCAAGTAAAATCCAGCGCCTACCAGACTATTCTTATCGCCAAATCAACTCGGCTGGCGCCAAGCTCCTAGTGAAGCGTCGCCAATGTTTTCTACTTCGGTGCTCGTTCGCCCGCTTGTAACAATATTTTTCTGCCTTTTTATTAAAACACAAAGGAGCCATGGTGATCTGGTGGTGAAGTCTCAACTTCAAAATAGAAGGATTCAAGGCTTGGGACCCGATTTCAACGAAAAGAAAACCCGTCGTGAAAGCAGACCTGATGTATGTAAAGTTCGTCCGAGAGCCCCCCCCCCCATAGGTATAAAGTGGAGGCTTGAAGAGTAGGGGTCAGGTCAGATGTCCCTCTCACCATCTGACCGGGACTCAAATTTACGAGATCCATTCCGAAGTAGCCCTAGTGTTGCCTTAAAACAGGACGTAAGGGTAAATTCAACAAATGAGCTCAAAATACTGTTTATTCAAACTTGTACTCCTAGAATATACTCTATTCCTTTCAATTGTATGAATTTTTTTTTACTTACTTATTAGAACGTCCAACTTTATCATCAAATTTGAAGTTGTCGCCATTGAGTTGCTAAAACGCCAATTATGGCAATCCGGCAATGGTGTAATCCGTTGACCTTTATCGCCAAATTTAAATCCCTCGCCAAAAAGTTACCAAACTGTTGGCGATCGTTGGCGAAGACTGTATAATACTCAAGTACCGAAATGTTCTACAATATAATATTCTATCGTATGAAATTTTATAAACAATAAGCAAGCGTTAAACATGTTTTTCTTTCTGCGCAACAGTAATGATTTTCAGAAACTAAATAAACAAAATATACATTTAAAAAAATAATTTACATGACATTCGTTATCATTTTTTTTACAATTTCTGATAACATATTTAAATGAAAAGATATTAGCCCTCATTATTAGACCACACTGATTTTGGAATGATATTACTGAAATATTTTTTCTTAGCATACCGATTTGTACTCTTAAACTGGAAAATTATCGCGTCACAATGCATATTCAATTTTCCATTAAAAACAAATATTTTAATAAACACATACCTTTCTGTTGTTATATAATTTAAATTAATTATTCACTCCATAATTCCTAAATATTCTGTCGGATATTAAATTTTACTTCCGAATTTTTTCCCCTTTATTTACTGCTGGAATTTTTGAAAACTTTTCATTAAAAAAAAACTCCCCGTTCCTTTCCATCTCTTGTTGTAAAGAGCCGTTCTATGCCATGTGTTATAAAATTTAGAAGACATTCATCCCATATCATGTGCTCAAAATTTACTGAAAATTAACTTCTAGCTCTACATAATTCCTATATTATTTTCATGTTGCTCCATCACCTATTCCAATGGCAAAATAGTTTGATGTAGAACTAAATGCCGTAACGCTATTTTTAATATGAAATTTAATGAATCATCGGCATATTTACAGTTTTTAAAGAGATAATTTTAAAAAATCTGTCGATTCATCATTTCGTAAAATGAAACTCAGAATTTGAAATTATGCAACCAAATTTATATCAACATTATTGAATATATTTTTTATCATGAGTAAACACGACGGTGTTTTGATTTGAAGTTTTTGAAAACACAAAACGCACATGAAATTGGCAATAAACAGCTTTACTGGCATCATTTTTTGCTTTTAGGGTTATTAGAAAATGATACAAAAGGCGACGTATCGCCAACAAAAAGTAACACCTTGGCGCGAATGCCCGCCATTTATGTGATTCTCCTGTCTGAGAAATGGGAACAGGGTGGTAAGTTATCGCCTGAAGAAAAACAATGAGAAAACGAAGAAAAACAAAACAGCGAGGGAAATTATTGATAGAGAATATCTATAAAGAAAATAATATAAATTGTGTGTGTGTGTGTGTGTGTGTGTGTGTGTGTGTGTGTGTGTGTGT
>JAOUZG010036681.1:2340426-2352007 GCA_026289955.1 Argiope argentata
TGGAAGAGTATTTAATTGAAATCATGATTGCAAACAACAGCAAAAACATAAAATAATTTAGGGGTGAGAGTTTTTTAAAATCTGAGTTACAATAAAATATGAGTTAGGAATTTTTTTTTGTATGTCACTCGTCGTAAATAATATGCTTTTCTCTTCTCATCGAAATCCTGTTTATTATCGAATTACTGTTTTTATTAATACTTTTCGATTAATTAGAAAGCAAATATAAGATATAAAAAGTGGAAGAGTATTTAATTGAAATCATGATTGCAAACAACAGCAAAAACAAAATATTTTAGGGCAATTTTTTTTGTATGTCACTCGTCGTAAATAATATGCTTTTCTCTTCTTATCGGAATCCTTTTGGGTAAAAAGACTCGCATGAAAAACTAAACTGGCGTGTCGCTTCCGATAAATCGATCCTCGTTTACTGCTCAGTACTCCCGCACAAACCGCATCTTTACACTCGAGATAAAAATCGTTAAAAGTAATTTAACTGTCGACTGTGTGCTTTTCATCATCTGCGGAAACAGACGCATTGCCAGTGCTCAAAGGATTCTGTTTTGGTTATGCCTCCTTGGGATCGATCTTCCACATCAGGTTGTTTTTATTACAACTTGTTTTATTCGATTAAGATTTCGACCGAAATTTCTCATATACACATCTGCCGGTTCACATATTAATCCATCCAGTGGACGTATTAATCCATCCAGTTTCTTTTCTGCAACCAAAATGAATTTTCAGTAAATGAGTTTTCTGTTTTTATATCAATTTCTTATAGTGATGAATTACATGCAAATAAAACAGCTGGACTGCCTTCTCTTTTTATGTATACAAAATACGGAACGTTTTATGTTTATCTTTCTGTTATTACTCTCTAAATCATATACCGGGATGGCCTGGTTGGTAGAGCGTTGGACTCGTGCTCCTTAGGTTACGGATTCGAAGCTCACCGGCCAAAACATTCCCCGAGTGTGTGGCGATTGGCGCTCGTTAAATCTGTTCGTGGTCGCAAAGTCCTCCATGGCGAGAATAATATCACTGGGGGTACTGGGTCAGAGGTGATCATTCTCTGTTCCAGGTCTAAATTACAATCTGAGATGTATGAATGAATTTGCATGAATGAAGTTCGCCTCCTATAAAGGGTTGTGACGTGTGTGTAGCTAAGTCGTACTCTTGGCCCTGGATGGCGCTACTTGTAAAACAAAGAGACGCATTTCTTAGGCTTACAATCTGCTGCTCGTATCAGCGGGGGCTTGTCCACGGCAAGTGTCATTAGTCACAACACGTCTTCTATCCTCGTGTTTGAGTTCCGCTTCGGGCATGGTTGTTCATCTGTGTTCTATCTGCAAGATGAGTGAATGAATTTATACTTCCCAGTAAATAGAAGGTGTGCAAGCGTATGTGAAGAATGAGTAGTCCTAGTTGACGCTAATACAAAAACGAGAGACTCGGATTATGCTTCAATCGTTGACTACCTCAACGAGCTTGTCGATGTAAAGTGCCACAACAAACAACAACAACTTGTTTCTAGAAGTGTAGATCGACAGACGGCCACCCCCTTCTATGGATGTGATTCCAAATTCGTTAGATGTTAAATCTGTGTACTGAATTTTATCTATCTAGATCTCTTCGTTTTAGCTATCGTATTAATTTATATTCGAATAGGCAGCCACACACACTTCCTCTAATAAGATTTTTCTCACAATTTTATAGGAATCTAAAAATTTTGTATATAGAATATATATCAAATTTCATCCTTCTAGTTCTAATGGAATTTTAGTAATCTTTATCATAAACAAAAACACATGAATAGACATTTTTTAAAAATGCTTTCAACTCAGGGTGGTTTAAAACCTTTAGATTCATCAAAATATTGAGTTTGTATTTTTTAAACAATAACTATACTTTAATTTTAAAAAATGGACAAGGTGAATTGGATTATGGAAAAAAAAATGGACAAGGTGAATTGGATCCATGGCATACCATTAGTCACAACAACAACTATCTAAATCGAACATGTTATTTGGACTTGCTCCCTCCTCACTAATTGGGCTGACAAAGCCAATAATATCAATCAGGCTTTTAGCTATTTTTATGGACTGGCACATGAACAAACTATCAAATCTCTGGTAGAATTTTGTCTAAAATTAAATACAGATACGCAAATTGGTTGCAAATATCATATACTAATACCTAAATGTCATCTATCAGCAAATGAGTCGTCAATTCATATCTTCGCGTATACGTTATCTAGAATATAGCAATCGTTAAAAAAATCAAACTCGAATTTTAAAGAAATCTCTACGTTTTAGAACTCCCTGAGTTTGAAAAACATATTTCATTTTTTCAATGATGTTCGCTTGGTGGGTGGTTCAATGATGTTCTCTTGGTGGTTCAATGATGTTCACTTGGTGGTTCAATGATGTCCTCCTGGTGGCTGCTTGGTGGTCTCTATATGAAAGTCTGACAAGAATCAGACTGCAAGCTAAACTTAGACTCGTCGGAAAACATCACACGAGTCCACTGCTGTGGTGTGCGCAAGGCATGCTCTCTACTCCAGTTTAATTGCAGGTGACAGTGAGTTGCAGTAAATGGAATGCATCTGACAGGCCTACTAGCATATAGACCAATCTGTCCTAAGCGTCTGTACACGGTTTGCCTTGGAACTCTCGAACCAGTGGCTGAAGAGATCTGACGAAACAGGTCGGATACTTTGCTCAATCTTTTTTTTTTGGGGGGGGGGGGTGAAGCAGTAACTGCCAATTATCGGTCTTCATTCGACATAGTAATTCGGGGGCGACCTGTGCTGAAACGTCAATTCATATTACCATCATCTTTGGTGGTCGTTGCCATAGCCTGGAGATGACACTTTGGGCGATTCCAAGTTCCTCAGGTACTTTATTTGGATATGTCCACATTTCAGACGGCCGATGATTCAAAAGAGCCGTCCTTTGTGTCATAACTATTCGGTTATTACATTGAAAGGCTTATAAAGCGCTTGCGAACATTTTTAATGATATCTCTGTATGCTTAATTTTATTCATCTAATTACATTCATGTTCGTAATTTTTATCTACAATCATGTCCATAAAATTAAGGCTAATGGAAATTCCGAAAAAGAAAGAGTCACAAGTAAAACAAATATTACTTTTTTGTAAAGCCTATTTATTAAACGAAAGGTAAAGAGCAAACAAAAATGCTGAATGTTTGACAGTATTAATAAAAATTGCGATTTTTTGCTGCTTGGAGCAAATTGCAATAAAAAAAACTATTCACAAAAACCAATATTACATGTTTGGTCATGAGGGTTAATACATAGTACCAGGTGTCCAAAAAGTTCCCGTACACCAAATTTAAAAAAATCATTTTCCATGATTTTTTTCAAGTATATTAAATTTTGCCGTACGAGTAATGAAACCATGGACATGCTTGAAGTTTTTTTCGGAGATCGACTTATCTCAAAATATCTTTGGCCACCTCGATCCCCTGATCTGACGATCCCGGACTTTTTTCTGAGGGGATATTTAAAAGACAAAGTTTATGCAGGGGATCCTCAAACAATAGATAATTTGAAAATCGCAATTACCCAAAGGATACAAGAAATCACTCCTAGCATGTTAAAACGCGTTTCGGAAAACATGCGCAAACGAGTTCAGCTTTGTCTCCAAGAAAGGGATGGACATTTTGAGCATTTATTATAAATGTTAGTTCGGTATTTTTTCCTTAGTTATGTTAAAAGAGCTTTTTATCATTGGCATAAAAATAATTCTTTTTGAACCTATTGTTTTTGTAAAATAAATTCACAAATCATCAGTACGGGGACTTTTTGGACATCCTGTATGTTTCCTATGCGACCTGTGCTGTAACATCGACTGACATTACCATCATATTGGAATCGTTGTCAAAGCCTGGAGATGACACTCTTAACGAATCCAAGTCCCTTGGATAATTTCAACTTGGTACGCTTGCGCTCCAAACAGGCCGATAATTCTACCAAGTACAAAATCATCCAATTGCGTTCTTTGTGTCACAACTATACGGTTATTGCACTGAAAGACTTATAAAGCGCTTGCGAACAATTTTACTTGTTTGCCTGTATTCCTTATACATCACTCTCTTACACTCTCGTCGTTGTGGTGAACTGTCAGTGTTATCGGGTAGTTTCTTGCAATGTGCATATTTTTGAAGTGTTTATAGTCATACGGGGGATATATGTATTTTTAGAGCTCGATTTTCGTGTAACTCTGAATAATCCTTAAAACATGGACATAAGTGTACATTGCTAACAAAATAAAGCAGCAACATTGAAAAAAGTATTTGATTTTTTTTACTTAACAAGATACCAATGAAACAATCAGAAAATTTTCTTCGGTTATTCTCGATAATACATTCGACAAACCATCCTTGGCCTTTCAGAATACTTCTTTATTTGAACATTGTCAAGGAACAACAATTACAACCTGTAAAAATATCTCGATATGTGATTCAATCCATGCTTAAAAGATTTGTTTGGGTTTTTTTTTACTAATTCGGCTAACTATAAACAATATTGATTAATCCACGGCCGATTTCATCCAGTTTCATACTTTTCTATTACCTAGTTCCAATAGGTCTTCGCTACTGAAACGCGATAATTGAATTTACATCCCATTTGCATAATTGAATAATTATCGTTTGCACTTTCAGTGTTTTGGAAAATCCTGTAACTTTCTGAAACACGAATTCTTCAAAGTAATCGTGAAATGCTTGAAAAATTCGATCTCCTTATTTTAATGAAAACGGCAAACATCAATTTATATGGATGTGACTTTAAAAATGTTTTGCAAATAGAAAGGGGAAAATATCAAAGTGGAAAGAAAACAGTATCTCGGCTCACTAGAAAATTTTATGTTAGAAAAGAAAATAGGATAGAAAAAAATTTAAAATAACAAGACACCTAGTTATAGAAAGCTAAATAGGAAATAATGGGATTATAACGAAACAAAAAAAATAGAATTTCGGTTTCTGATTAAAAAACAAAGTATGATGACGAAAATTACATATGTACTTAGTGTTTTAAATCTATACCAGTGGAAGTAGTATTCCCAAAATTATCTCGCGTTCTCTAATAAAAGTGTTATCCATGCCCCTGGCCTGATTCTTAATAGATCTATCGTGTAATCCTTGGCGAGTTATTTGGCGATCAATATCTGGCTTAATTTGTGTTGTAGACGCATTTTTCCCAACAGATTGAAGCAAAAAAATCTCATACCAAATTTGATATATTTAAGTCATTGCACCTTTAAGTTATTGCGTTTACGTGTTTCTGAAAGCACAGACAGACAGAAAGACAGACTGTTAATCCCTTGTTGAATAAATATCAAAATTTGAGAATCGAGACTATAGATGTTAATTCTTTATATCGAATTTTACCTACCTTGCTACATTCGTTGTTCAAAAAACTGTTTAAACTGACTTTCTCTGAGTGATATCTGCTCAAAATGTGATAGAAATCTAAAAATTCTGTATAAAGACTATATCTCAAATTTCTTCAGTTTATATCAAAGCATTTTTAGTTATCTGTGTCACAGACATATAGACGGACGAACGTTTTTAAAAAAATGTGTATTTCGTCTCACAGGGAGGTCTAAATAATGGAGGTTCGTCAAAAAATCGAGTTCGAATTTTTTTGACAATTACTATACTTTCTCTATACTATGTATAAAAAGAAGTAAAAAATATTGTTTTAATTCACTGAATGTGAATAGTGAGCTCCTGATCACAGTATAATCCTAAGTTGTGACTGTGTTTTTATTTTGTATGCAAAAATTATGAGAGGGTTTTTGAAGGAAGTGAGGATTTTTCATAATTGATGTTTTTAATTTATTTAAAGAAATTTTGAAATCAATTATACTTTGTGCCAAATGTGTCATTTTAATCACAGCATGTATCAGATTTAACCCTTTTCTGACGTGGGCTGACACATCTCTGACACTATGTTGTATGCGCAGTATGGCTAAGAACAGTATTTCAGCCCGATAACAGCACCATTTAATTTGGTCCATTCATGGGGACAGAAATAATAAGAAGTAATGAGTCATTGGTCAAATTCGGCCTCTTCGTGGGAACAAATTTATACAGGTAATATCATCAAATAGTTATACGCTTAACCAACTCAAAAACGCATGTACACTCATATCCATTAATTAAGGATAATTCAGAGTCACGCTGAAATCGAAGTCTAAAATACATATATCATCTGTAAAATTACACATACCATAAAAATTCATATGTAATTTACAGGAAGCCACTAGAGGACACCGATAGTACACCACAATGACGAGAGTGTAAGAGAGTGATGTATAAGGAACACAGGCAAAGAAGCAAAACTGTTCGCAAGCGCTTTAAAAGTCTTTCAGTGCAATAGCCGTATAGTTATGATTCAAAGGACGCATTTGAATGATTTTGTACCTGGTAGATTTATCGGCCTGTTTGGAGGGCAAGCGTACCAAGCTGAAAGTATCCAAGGGACTTGGAACCACCTAGAGTATCATCTCCAAGCTTTGGCAACGATTCCAAGATGATGGTAATGTCAGTCGATGTTGCAGCACAGGTCACCTAGGAAACATTCTATGTATTAACCACCATGACCAAACATGTAATATTGGTTTTTATAAATAGTTTTTTCTTTTAATTTCTCCAGGCAGCAAAAATTCGCAATTTTTATTAATACCGTCAAACATTTAGCATTTTTTGCCCTTTTAACCTTTTCTTTAATAAATATGCTTTACAAAAAAGTAATATATGTTTTATTTTTGACTCTTTCTTTTCCTCAACTTGCATTCTTCTTAACTAATAGACATAATTGTAATTAGATGAATAAAATTAAACATAAAGAGATATCATTAGTATTGTAGATGTATTTCATATTTTGATCTCTTCTATCGAAAAATTAATGGTCAATTTATATATTTGCGAACCTAACTCAAATACGCATCGACACAGACAAATCGATCCAGGTCAAAGTCATTGAAAAGTCAATTTAAAAAGTGCTATTGACAACATTTTAGATAAACATCAAATTTTAGTGGGAAGATAAACACAAAAAATCCATAGTCTTGGAATTTTTTTCTATTTTGCTTTAAATCATACAAAACCAACTTTTGTATTGACATACGGAAAAGTCAAAAGAAAAACATCCCCATTGTTTCATTATCGCTTCATCTTCATTTTGAAATATCTCCTAAATTTTCCAAAAAATATATCACGGCAATAAAAATTCATATCGAATAGCCAAACCGGATAAAAATGGCTGGCCCAGTGACTTACATCAATAATAAAAATCGTTTCCTCTGCATCGAAGGGTTTCTGTTGTTTCGCGGTCGATCGGTCCTTTTGCGATTGTTTCTCCAGAAATAGCCTCAGTTATGCCGCGTATAATAACAAGACCCTATTCCTGAAAAGCACTTCCTCCAATTAAAGCAAAGAACCCTGCAGTGCCGGAATCCACTCAATTGTTTCGAACGAACCTAATGACCATTTTCCAGCCACTCTACATGAAAAGCAACATGGCGTTTTGATAACTAGAAATCCGTTGATGCTTTGAGTTTACCGGTATTTTGTGTCTGGTCTCAAGTTGTGCTTGATAGATTTGTAAGCTCTGCGTTTGTTTATTGATTCATTTTTGAATTTATATAAAGTTAGTCTTGGGTAGGATATAGTTGGACCATATATTCGTTGGAAATATGAAACACATGTATTTTATCTCTTTCAATTGATTCTTGAAGTCAAAATTTTGGTTTTAAATTGGTTTCAAATTTTAACCTATGGTTGGTTTATTACATTTGTAAAAGCTCCGATTAAAAAAAGTTAACAACTGCAGGAAATAAAACCTAGAAAAATGTCATTTTGAGCACGTAATTATATAAAATGAAATAAATGAGAAATGTGATATTTTTTAAAACAATAAATACGGGACAAAGTGTTTTGGATCGTTTACAATATACTAAAGTTACTCATTCAATAAAGCGATTAAAATGAATAAAAATATAATTTAACTTGCAGGAGCACGTGATGCTTGACCGTTCAAGAATTTGTGTTCTTACATTATACATTTAAATATACATAACAGATTTCATTTTAATCTTTTTTTTTAAGTTAATCTTTGGCAGGAAATAGTTGGACCCCATTTTCGTTGGAAGTATGAAGCACATGTATTTTATCTCTTTCCATTGATTCTTGAAGTCAAAATTTTGGTTTTAAATTGGTTTAAATTTTTAATCAACGGTTGGTTAAAATTTAAGTTGGTTTAAATTTTGGTTTGGCTTTAAATTTGTTTGCTTGTGTTTTGTTTGTTTGTTTTGTCTATTCGATTATAGCTTTTAACTGATTTTATTCAGTCTGAAAAACATTTATCTGAATCTTTTATTTGTCTGGGGAAAAAACACAAAATCTCTTATTAAGCTTATTATTTGTTGATGGCAACGTCTTCATCGTTTGTAACAGTAACATCTTCTCTTGTAGTTACACATTAAAAATAAATTGATAGTTTTAATTAATTAATCTGGATAATATCTACAACTAAATATTACTTTTTCGAAAATATTACATTGTTCAAATGTTTTTGTCATGTTAGAACATGATGTTATTTGGAGGGGGGTGTCAACAAAAAGGCTTAGCGGAAAATAAAAATTTTATTATCTGAACGAGCATCTAAAAAATTCAGCTTTTAATAACGTGTTGACATTGCATTTCCAAAAGCTCCGATTAAAATAAGTTCATGACTCCAACAAATAAAATCTAGAAAAATGTCATTTTGAGCACGTGATTACATGGAATGAAATAAATAGGAAATATAATGTTTTTTAAACAATTAATTCGAGACAAAGTTCAATTCATTCAATGAAGCAACTAAAATGAATAAAAATATAACTGAACTTGTACGAGCACGTGGAACTTGGCCGTTCAAGAAATGATTTTCTGACATGATGCATTGAAGATTTCATTTTAATCTTTATATTCATATTTTTTATATTATTTTGGGATACAGAGACTTGAAGATGAATTCTATAATTAAATACAAGACCACGAGCTAATGCAGAAAACGCTGTTTCTTTTGCATTACCTAAAATATTCATAATTAATTAATAGTAATCCTTTGTAATAACACACAAATTTCTATGTACTTTCAACTTAAATAAGTTTATTCCGAACTAACCTCTAATAAGCATTTGCAATATGCTGATAAAATTATAATGGATGTCATGAAATTTTTATACGTTCACGTTCTATTTCGATAAGACGTTCATATTCTTTGTACAATATGTGAGAAAATCAGGATCGTTCCAGACCACTAAGCCCGAGAATGTTCGATTTCCCAAATCATGACAAAAATTGAATGCAATTTGTTTTGGTTCGTGCATCTTTTGTTATTAACCTGAGATTGATACTGACAAATAATAAAATATCTAATCTAAATAATTAATTTCTTTTAATAATATCAAGATTAGTTAATTAATTAATTGGATTAATTCTCCCCTCCTGTGAATTGAAGCTTTCCAAAAGTGACTAACAATATGATGCATATTTATGTTACGCTATTACATTATGTACATTGTTCCAGCGAATGATCGCCAAATAATGTAAAATTTCGCCAAATTTATTATGGATTTTAATGCGAATAATCGTCAAATAATATAAAATTTCGCCAAATTTCGTTGGGGATTTTAATGCGAATTATCGCCAAATAAGGTAAAATTTCGCCAAATTTGTTATGGATTTTAATGCGAATAATCGCCAAATAATATAAAATTTCGCCAAATTTCGTTGGGGATTTTTCACTGACACAGAACTCTTGCAGAAAGTGATTTAAAAAATTATTATATTGATTAAACGTATTAGTAACGGAGTTTTTTATACGTAATTATCAACAAATCAGTTGTTTTTCGTTTGTTTCGAGAACAACGTAAACACCTACAATTACGAAATAAAGAATCATGGCCAAATTTAACATATTAAGGGAGGTTCCAGTAACCCTGTACTGGCCATAAAGGGTTTCTTGTGCTATACTAGTTCAATTTGAAACAGAAATAAACTGATTATGTGGAAA
The DNA here is from genome assembly GCA_026289955.1 of Argiope argentata. NCBI lineage: Eukaryota > Metazoa > Arthropoda > Arachnida > Araneae > Araneidae > Argiope > Argiope argentata. The sequence continues at coordinate 2,350,517 of JAOUZG010036681.1, forward strand.
AATTTTAGTGGAAATTCATGACTGTTACGATTACTGTTTGAATTACTAAATATTTATAGATCTATTTAAAATCTTTCTTTTTTTATAGAAATTACACAAGCGACATATATTTAGGGTTCAAAAAACATCAGACTATAAAAGTGACTTTCGATTCGCTTGTTATCCATCAGATTTTTTATCTGCAGAGGGGAGAAGGTCTATTAAATAAACTCTGTACTGTGATACTTACTTTTAACTGCAACTGTTTTCATCTTGTAACCTTTGATTTATTATCTAATGCATTTTTAAGATGAATTACTAAAAACATGAAAAACATGTGCTTATGGAAAACAAAAATTGAGAAAGATAATAAACTAATTTTGTCTCCTGACTTGAAACTTTCAAAAGAAAGGGTACAAGTAATAATACTCATATCTTTAAGTTCAAAGTTAAAAATTTCTTAATATCACTTGAATAAAATATCATCCATTTTACTACGTAGAGAAAAATTACTAAAAATCTCTCCTTTAAATAAAAGGTAAAAAAATTCAATACATCCCTTGAATAAAATATAATCCATTTTACTATGAAGAGAAATAAATACTAAAAGTCTTCATAAAAATATTTAAAAATTTTATTACATTCCTTGAAGAAAATATTAACCATTATACTACAGAAAAATTGCTAAAAATCTCTTTATTAATGAAAAAGTTATAAATTTTCATTATATCCCTTGAATAAAATATTATCAATTAAACTAGAGAAAAATTACTCAAAACCTCATCCTTAGTGAAAAAATTTAAGAGCTTCATTACATCCCGTGAATAAAATACTATCCATTTTACTACTTAGAAAAAAATTACTAAAAAATCTAATTTTTATTGTAAAATTTTTTTATAATATCCCTTGAGTAGAATATCATCCATTATACTAGTTAGAGAAAAATTACTAAAATTCTCATTCTCTCAGTAAAAAAAATCATAACATCCTTTAATAAAATATCCATTATACTAGTGAAAGAAAAATTACTAACATTCTTATTCTCTAAGTAAAGGTTAGAAATTTTCATAACATCCATTATACTAGATAGAGAAAACTTACTAAAAACTCTCATTATCTCAGTAAAGGTTAGAAATTTTTATAACATCACTTGAATAAACTATCATTCCTTATACTTGCTAGAGAAAAATTACTAAAATTCTAACTCTTTCAGAAAGAGTTAGGAATTTCCATAACATCCCTTGAATAAACTATCATTCCTTATACTTGCTAGAGAAAACTTACTGAAATTCTCATTCTCTCAGTAAAGGTTAGAAATTTTTATAACATCACTTGAATAAACTAACTCTTACTGAAAGAGTTAGAATTTTAGTAAGTTTTCTCTAGCAAGTATAAGGAATGATAGTTTATTCAAGAGATGTTATGGAAATTTCTATCATCCATTATACTAGTTACAGAAAACTTACTGAAATTCTCATTCTCTCAGTAAAGGTTAGACATTTTTATAACATC
>JAOUZG010036681.1:2360855-2373274 GCA_026289955.1 Argiope argentata
TGTGTGTGTGTGTGTGTGTGTGTGTGTGTGTGTGTGTGTGTGTGTGTTAGAAATGCCACATTTTGTACATGAATGCACCTTTCAGGGTAGTAATGTGGATTTCGCATTATTATTTAAAATTTTAATTTACATATCAATTAATCAAAAATCACGTGGGATTTCCGCATTTTCCTGATAATAATTTCTGAAAGCGTAATTGTACAAATATAAATTTTACGCAATTTTATAATTTTAAATATTGACTTTTTAAGGAGGACAATTTAACTGCCGAGTAGTTTTTTCCATGAGTTTTGAAAATTTTTAAAAATATTTTGCATAATTTTTAACAACAGATTCTATTGATGCATTGAAATCTGAAAATGTAAGCTGCTTCAAAAAATATCACAAGAATTGTTCAAATGAAAAGGTACGAAACATCACTGAGTATAAATGAAGACTTTATTCAAAATATATATCACAGACCTGAGCACAACGATCCCATTGATTAAGGAGTTGAAGTTAAGGAATGATCCAATTGATTAAGGAGTCTTGTTCCCAGAATTCCTGCAATCGTGACGAGACCCAATCCTTCACAGGGTCCTTGAGCTCGCCGTCCAATTTCAAGCCTTCCTCATCCAGAGGTTTTCTCAGAACCATTAACTCCGATGTATACTGTGAGACACTTCGAAGACTACGCTGGCCAATCAAGGGAAAAAATGACCGGGGTTACTCACAGAGAGTGTCGTTCTGCTCCATGATAACGCGCGTCTACACTTCTCCAGGGTTACACACACGGAACTGGCCAAGTTAAAAAGAGAGCAGCTTGGCCATTCTGTTCTGTAGCCCGGACATGTCACCCTGCGATTTTCATGGGTTTAGTCCCTGAAAAAACATCTGAAAAGGAAGCATTTTAATTCGGACGACGAACTGAAGGACGCTGTGAAGTACTGAGTCTCGTCACGGTCGCAGGGTCCCTTCGGCTCGTTAATCAAAGGGATCGTTGTGTTCAGGCTTGTGGTGTATACTTTGAATAAAGTTTTCATTTATACCCACAGCGTCGCTTCGTACCTTTATATTTGAAATCCATTGTAAGTCGAATGAGTTTTTTCATTGTTGAAAGCATGAAAATCGATACTATGTATTCATTCGGTACCTTTTGATATTTAGGATATCTTGTTAATGGTCACCTACCTTTTTTTTAACCCTTTGCACTCCGATGGCGCCTCTGACTCGACATTCAAGATTATGCATCATTTTAAAATTTTATTTATTTATTTTTCAAATTTAATTGTTAAAAACGCCTACATAATGGTTAAGAAATGTAGATTAATTTTTCAAAGAAATTCGACTTAAAATAATTATGCATATTTATTTTTAATAGAAATAAACACATCTTTGTATTAGGTGAATAATTTTGCATCTAATTATTTTTCGGAGTGTAAAGGGTTAAAACTTTCATTTTCGAAAGAATTTATTAAAAGGAACCTATACTCAAAATTTCCGACTTCAACAACTGGAATGTTTCCAATTTTACCAAAAATCAGAGAAATTTGTATGTAATATTCAAAGAGACTTTTTACGATATATTTTACTTTTTTATGGGATATTTAATAAAAAATATTCTGTAGTACACATAATAATTCACAGCTGAACTAATTTTTTAAAGATATGAGTGCAGAAAATAAAGGTTTTGTTTCAGTATTACGTTTTTGAATTATTCGAATTAATCACTTCCTACTTTAAATTTTAGGAGGAATGCTCAAGAAGAAATGCATTTTAGTAGAATAGCAGTTAAAATGGTAGAAAAAATGCGTTGTACAATTAAAATTTTTTTTAAAAAACTGTGAAGTGTATTACTATTAAACTATGAATCTTTCAAGAAGCCACAAAGATCAAGACATGCAAAACATTTGATTGAAAATTTTACTGTCATCAAGCCCACTGAACCAGCTGGTCATTAAAGTCGACTAGTCAAATATAAATATATCTTCCTATACATTTCATTTCAAATTTATTTTGATGAAACCAGATTTTCTTTTCCTTAAAGAAAAAAAAAGAAATATATCCCCATGAATTGATTTAATATTCAAAGAGATTAAAAGGAAATCTGCTAAGCATATTTCAATGCATCATGTCAGAACATCATTTCTTGAATGGCCAAGCACCACGTGCTCGTGCGAGTTAAATTATATTTTTATTCCTTTTGATAGTTTCATTGAATGAGTCGCTTTAGTATTGCAAACGATCCAAAAAAAACTTTGTATTCCATTTATTGTTTAAAAAATATATATCACATTTCCTGTTTATTTAATTTCACATAATCACGTGTTCAAAATGACATTTTTCTAGGTTTTATATGAGGTAGTCATTAACTTTTTTTTTTAATCTGAGCTTTTGAAAATACAATGACAATGCGTTATCAAAAGCTGATATTTTGAGATGCTCATGCGGATAATAAAGTTTTTATTTTTCCCCTACGGATTTTTGTTGGCGCCACAAAACCACATTCCAAATCATGTTCTGACATTATAATAAATGTAACGGAAATCTGCTTTATGAGTTTGATTAAATTCTGAAGATTTTTGTTTAACTTTATTCCCTGAAATTGAAAGCATATAGGATTTAAATTGTAAAAGAATTAAATCGAACTTTACAAAGAAATTCTGAAATGAGTATAATTGTTCATGGTATTCTAATAAACCCACTATAAATGTATCTTTATTGTCAACTCTTCAAAAAGTCTTTTGGTATTAAACATTTCACATCGCTCACTAAAAAACTCACTATAAATATATCCTCACATTTAACGAAAGAAAAAAAAATAATAAATTCGCTATTACCAACAACTTATTGGCGTATGCGTTTGACATTTCTTTAGAAAACGGGGGGAGGGGGTCGTGTTATTTTTCGTAAAAAAGTGTTAAATAGAGAATGAATATCAGAAATATCAAGGGAACGAACGAAAAACGAAAGTTGGAAAGAAAAAAAAGTCGACTCAGGATTTTCCAATTCTTTCGGGATGTCTTCCTCTGTTCGGAATTTCAAATGTCGCCGGTACAAAGAAAAAATATCTGTCGCCGTTGGCAAAAACGGCGACACGAGGAATATATTTGACCGATCTCCAAATTTAAAGTAGCTGGAACGATGAGACGATTCTTCGAAGCTCGCCGATTTATTTATTGCTTCTTTTTAGTGCAAAACGCATTGGGGAAAACTTATATTTCTTGTTGTATATATTTGACAATATTGGGGAAGGGGAAATTCTGATATCTTTAGATATATTTATGAAGAATATTTGTCTTTTGAATCCTGATTGACAAACGTGTGTGGAAGAGGAATATCAAACCGATGGAGAGAAATGATATTTGCTTTAAAATGGGAGAGGTGCTACTCACTGTGGCATATAAAGGTGATTTAAAAGTCAGGAATTCGCAAATGAATGAAAAATGGGACGATATATTTTGTATTTTAAAAAATGTTAGAAGCGAAACGAGATATTTTATCACGTAAAGACATTTGTAACTGCTTCTTAAATGGTAATGTTGTGTTCTGAGTAATAAATTGGATAAGATATTAAGCCGACCAGAGACCTTAAAAATGACTTTTTGTAATATTCACCTTAGCAATTTGAAATTTTACAAGCATTAAGAGTAACACTGTAGGAGAAGACACCCAAAATTTTAAAGCATTATGTTAATTTATTTGTGAGTTGTGGGGGGGGGGGTAATATAATATAATATTAGCCATAAATAACGTTAATGAAAAATGTTCCAGACGCCCTAAACTTGTTCGAAAGTGCTCCAATTTGTATTATTACATACTCTAACTCCTTTGAAACAAAAGTTGGGGTTAATTTTGAAGTTTGAGTACGAAATATCAAACTTAGCCAATGTAATGACTCAAAAATACTTAAACTTTTAAAAACAAATCAGTAGTTTTGAGTTATTAAGTTGGTTATTTTTGGTATTTCGTACTCAAACTTCAAAATTAATCCCAATTTTTCTTTCAAAGGGATTAGAGTAAATAATAATAAAAAATTGGAGTACTTTCGAACAAATTTGGAACGCCTGGAACATTTTTCACTAACATTATTTATCACTAATATTATATTATATTACCCGCCCCCCTCAACACATAAATAAATTAACATAATTTTGTGTGTCATCTCCTATAGTGTTACTCTTAATGCCTGTAAAATCTGAGATTACTAAGGTGAAAATTGCAAAAAGTCATTTTTAAGGTCCCTGGGAAATAATGGGAAATAAAACTGTAATATCTGCAGAAAAATATTGATTTTTTTTTCTTTCTTCCGAAATTTTGATTGTCAAATTTGTTGGAAACAGGAATATCAATAAAAATACCGGCATCATGGCATAGGGATAGGCGTCTTAACCGAGAGCTGGGCATCCCCGGGCGAGTAACGATTAAGGCATAGTTGTTCTGTGTTCTATCTGAAAGGTGTATGAATACCCCTCCCCTGTAAAAACGGGCTGCGCAAGTGGTTGTGTAGAGTAAATAGTTAAGTCGTTCTTTCGGCTTAAAAATCATTGATATCTCGGCAAAGCTTGTCCATGGCAAGTGCCATTAACATAAGAAACACAAACACCATTGGGTTTTAAATGGGAAACTTTTAATCGTCAAATACTAAGGAATCTAAAATTCGGGAAGATCTTTAAAAATCCATATTTCTTCAATGAATACCGATAATTCAGTGTGTGTGTATGAGTGTATGCGTACAAAAAACATGAAAATGATGCTTGTAATTTGTATTAAGAAAAATATTTATTGTTATTATATAAAAGATACTGTAGCTTGTGAAATAATGTTTGAAACATTAGCACATCAAATGTTTAATGTATCCGCCTCCTTTGAGGAACAAATCTGTTTGAAAAAAATAAACGAATGTTCACACCTCAATAAGGAAAATTTTTGCTTTTCAAATTCTAATCGTACATTACTGAATAGTGTTTAACTCTCATTCACCATCAATTTTCCGATTTTATTTTTGAATCACTTGATATGTGTTGATACAAGGAAAGCCCAAGAAAGAGTAAAAATGTTTTAGTTAAACAAAATATTTAATATAAAAATTTGGTTTCTGACTTTAGTTGATATTTATTGTTTATTATCGGACTTGCGCTTATCAATTTCATTTAATATCGCCAAAGAAAAAAACAATAGGGGCCGAGGTAACCTAGTAGAAGGGCGCTAGATTCGCATCCCTTTGGCTGCGGGTTTGAACCTGTCAGTCAAAGACTCTCCGTGTGTGCGGTGGCTGGTGCAAGTTAAATCTGTCGTGGTCACAAAGTCCTCCATGTAGAGAGTAATGAAAGTGTTTGAGAGGATCGTTCTCTATTCTAGATCCAAATAACGATCTGTGGATGAATGAATGAAAATGCATGAATGAAGTCAGCATCGCAAAAAGGATATGTGACGTGTGTGAGCTAGAAATCAGATTCCTTCTCTCTAGTGCTCAGACGTCCATACCCTCAGAAGCCACCTCTTCCTTCCGTTGTAAAGCGGAACACGAGAACAAGAACAAAACACAATCACACCATAAAGATATCAACAGAATTTAAATAATATATTTAAGTACCGTCAGGATATAAATGATTAATGCCTTTAAAAATTCAATTCCTCGATTATAAGTGGTAAACAACTCATTTTGAGCATTTGCGAGCAGTTATTTTGATCAGTGTCTTAACCTATATAGCTAAATGGATAAGTGTTTATATAACTAAATCGTTTCATTTTGTAATTATAGAGCTAAAGTATATCTGAAAAGCCCGACAGAATTTTTTCTGCATGGTTTTCGCTTAAAACTTGAGACAAAACTACAAAACTGATTAAAAGACCGTGTACTTAATTTCATGCATCTAGTTCAAAGCGTCTTTGAGGTATCGTATTCACAAGTAGAGAGATAAATATAATTCTAGATTATGAAAATTCGTTAAAATCTAGATTTTTTTTTTGTCGACTGCAATAATTTCATTTTACATCGCGTATGAAAAATTAAAAAAATATGTAATATTATCATACTTTTTAACTAGTTATATAAATTGATTAATGCGCGGCGCTATCCTTCGATTTACCAAAATAATTAACTCTATTCGGAATAGTCAACTTTAAAATTTTGAAAACATTTCCTTAGTAGCTTTGCATTTGGTGATCAGAATATTTACTTCTCCATAGTATAGCTAGAAAGATAAACAGCAAAATATAAATCAGACTACCTTGAATTCATTGATTTTGGAGTTGCAAAATTTGCAAAAATTTGAAGTTTTGAAAGTTTGAGAGTGGGATAGTACTAGTAATGTAAGCAGACGTAGGCGTCACGTGGGTGAAGATTTCAAAATCCTTCTTATGTAAAAAAACGGTAGCATAAGCTTTCTTACTAGCACCAATAAAATGCAACAACATTATCTTTGAATGTGATGCTTGGCTCTATATATAACTAATTTAATAAACATAAATTTTAGCAAACGGCGAAGTGAGTGCATTTTAAGTAGCTCTTAGAGATAAAAATGCTTTGAAATGAGATAAAAAATCTACACTTTTTCCTGAGCCCTTGGAAACGCATGCGCAGGAAGAAATATCAATTTATTTGAAATTATGATTTCTTGAAAAGAATTATGATAATCTTTAGTCTATGCTTACGTTTCCTACTCTTTCGTAACTATACAAAGGGAAATATAATTTTAATTCTTGAAATATTTGAGCTCGAGATGTTGACGTTTCTAGAATTCTAAGGTTTCTCTGAATCTGCAAATCTCATTATCATGGAACTGTGTCTATCTGTTTGGGAACATAATAAAATAAAAATGTTGTGAGATAGAAATATGCAAATTGGTACATATTTTTTATCCTCACTTTATAGATTTATATCAAATTTAGAATGGAATCGATTCAGTTATGTATCGGTCAACATTGTGAAGGGTGTAGAGAAGATTGAGCGTGCTGAAAAAGGACCAAAGTCGCAACGTTGGGGTTTGTAGCCGTGTAACTTAGCCATTCGACAAAAGTAATTTCTTTTCGCTATGTTACTCGGCTACGAACCTTAATGTTACAAGTTTGTTCATAGGACAACTCTAACCTTTACATTCACCACAATGGTGATCCGCGATCTTGAATAAGCAACTTTCAACTACTTTTGTGGCGGCCTCTACCGGCAGCAAAAGTTGTCAGGCACATTAAATACAACAGCCACCATCAACAACCATCACCATTATTAGCACCGAAAAAATCACACACGCTCTAATATCATTCGTCTCGCCACCGACTCATTGGTGGGAGAGTATGTGGTGAAAGAATCATAAATCAGATAACGTCCACCAGACACCAGTGTCACTTTTGTCTAGTGATTGTGATACTCGACTACGAACCCTAACGTTGCGAGTTTTATCACAGGACAATTTAACCAACACATTTACCCCAATGGTGACCCACGACCTTGAATAAGCAAATTTCAACTACTGTTAAGGCGCCCTCTACTGGCATCAAAAGTTGTCAGACGCATTAAATACAACAACCACTATCATCAGCACCAACAACTCACCCACACTCTAATATCACTCGTCTCACCGCTGACTCACTTGTGGGAGAGTATGCGGTGAAAGCCTCATAAGTGAGATAACATCAATCAGACACAAGTGTCACTTTTGTCTAGTGACTATGATACTCGGCTACAAACAATAACGTTGCGAGTTTGGTCATAGGACAACTGTTAAGGCACCCTCTACTCGTAGCAAAAGTTGTCAGGCGGCGCATTAAATACAACCACCACCATCAGCATCAACAAATCGCACACTCTAATATCATTCGTCTCACCGCTGACTCACTTGTGAGAGAGTATGTGGTGAAAGCCTCATAAGCCACATAACATCCACCAGTGTCACTTTTGTCTAGTGATTGAAATTACTCGGCTACGAACCCTAACGTTGCGAATTTTATCACAGGCCAATCTAACCAACACATTCACCACAATGGTGACCCGCGATCTTGAATAAGCAATTTCTACTGTTGTGGCGCCCTCAAACTGGCAGCAAAAGTCGTCAGGCGCATTAAATAAAACAGTACCAGCACCAACAACTCACACACGCTCTAATATCGTTCGTCTCGCCACCGGCTCATTGGTGGGAGGGTATGTAGTGAAAGCCTCATAAGTCAGATAACATCAATCAGACACAAGTGTCACTTTTGTCTAGTGATTATCTTACTCGGCTATAAACCCTAACTTTGCATGTTCGGGCATGGCGTTCAATTTTACGCGCGTCCTCCACAAAGTTAATACGATAATTAACAAAATGAAGTGAGTCAGATGAATAAAGAGTAGCTCTAAAGTGTCAGATGAATAAAGTGTAGAGTCACATTTCGAAATAAATCCAACAATTGGTTGATCGTTAATCGATCTGTATTTTCTAATGTCAGTAAACACAACAATTCAAAAAATGCAATGAATTAAGTTAACCATGATTTTAGGATAACAGTTTTAGTTTGGTGTCAACATACAACGACAGTTCTTTGTCAATAAACGCGTTATTATGGCCGAGTGGTTAAGGTCATGGATTTGAAACACATGGGGTTATTCCAGCGTAGGTTCGAATCCTGACAAATACGTTGAATTCTTCGACCAAACGTTTCTAGACTTAGGCTTTTGTTGCAGTCGTATTTAAAGTGTGAATAGACTTCAACATGGGGGAATAGACTGTTGAATTCGAATATATCCGGACTTGTGGAATTCGAACGGAACTCAAAATGTAGTGAAAGTTTCTACCAATTAGGTGCCATTGTGAGAAAAACGAACACATATATAGGAATTTTTTCAAATATATGGCGAATTTCCGGACTTCTCAAAAATTCTGGACTAAAAGATCTAGCTTCTCTTTTCGAGAAATATAACAATACGTGTCTTGGAATTATACAGCGAAATGGGATGGCATAGGTATACTCCTTCCCGGCCGGATGTAACGATGTAACGATGAGCTGCCGCAAAGCAACCCCACCGAGCACGGAAGTGCAGGTTAATCAGCTTAATTTTCATAAAACAATTCAAAGAACCAGATCGGAAAGAGATACGAATTTAGATTCTCAAAAAATGTCCCCTTGTCTCCAAGTACAGTAAGACCCCGCTTAAAGCTGTTTCGTTTAGCGCTGTTTCGGTTTAGCGCTCTTTTATTTCAACCCGAGGATTCCACGAAATCGCTCGCAGCATACGGGGATTCCCTGAAATATTATGCAGCGATAGGTTTTAAATACATATCCGAAAGAGTGTACTTGTATTTCTTGTTTGGTGAGGTATTGTACAGACATATTTTTATTATTGGAAACATTTGTTGACATTATTGTAAGTAGGTATTAATTTACATATTTAATACTATATTACAGTGTCAAATATTTTGATCTTTAGTTTTTTACTATGGGTGATAATTAAAAAGAAAAGAAAACAACCAGAAAAAGCATTTCACTCAAAACTAAAATGGAAGTCATTAGAAGATTAGATTCTGGTGAACGTCAAACTCTAATTAGTGCTTCATTGAATTTGCCAACTTCAACAATAAGGACCATCATGAGGAATAAAGAAAAAATACTGTCATCGGCAACTGCAACTACGTCAAGCTCTGCAACTAGAATTACCCGTTCTAGAAATAATATCATAGAGGAAATGGAAAAACGACTGTCTATATGGATTGACGACGAAATTGACTGCAATATGCCATCAAGCCAATCTATCATAATGGAAAAAGCTAGAAGAATTTTTAATTACATTCAGGCTGAGACAATTGACAAAAGTGAAACTTTCGTTGCTAGTCGAGGATGGTTTAATAGATTTAAACATCGAAATAACCTTCACAACATAAAGATTACAGGAGAAGCAGCAAGTGGTGATACAAAAGCGGCGGCTGAATTTCCAGCGATATTTTTAAAAAATAATTAAAGAAGGAAACTATCCTCCAGAATTGTTTTTTAATGTTGATGAAACAGGCTTGTTTTGGAAAAGAATGCCGAAACGAACATTTCTATCCCGTAAAGAGAAACGGGCACCAGGATTTAAAGCTGCAAAAGATCGCTTAACCCTTCTACTAGGTGGTAACGCAAGCAGAGATTTTAAATTAAAACAATTACTAATTTACCATTCCAAAAACCCAAGAGCGATGAAAGGCATATCTAAATCAACTTTACCTGTAATTTGGTAAAGTAACCAACCTTCACCTGCAATTCGGTCTAATAAAAAATCATGGATAACTGCGAAAATTTTCCAGGATTGGTTCACTGAACATTTCTGCCCGTCTGTTAAACGTTATTGCGAAATTAAAAAACTTGAACAAAAAGCACTTCTGTTAATTGATAATGCTCAGGGCCACCCAACAAATTTATCAGACTTAACAACATGCATTCCAGTCGAAGTGGTTTTCTTGCCGCCTAACACAACTGCCTTAATTCAACCAATGGACCAAGGCGTTATATCAAATTTTAAGGCCTATTACTTGCGGCGACCCTTTAAGCAAATGTTTGAAAAAACAGACGGAGAAGAGAACCAGTCCATAATTGAATTTTGGAAAAACTACAACATCGTGAATGCTGTAGAAAACATAGGCCTTTCTTAGAATGAGGTAACAGAAAGATATTTGAAAGGAGTATGGAAGAATATTTGGCCGTATTTAAGTAAGAGCGATGACGTTGGACACTCTGTCGATGTGGATGAAATAGGGGAAGAGATAGTGAAATTAACAAAACAAACCGGTTTTGAAGGGGTAAATGTGGAAGATGTCGAAGAAATAATTCAAGCAGCGGCTAGTCTTTCTAATGATGAGCTCAAGGAATTAACTGAACAAGAAGAAAACAAAAATGTCGACAGCAGTAATTCAGAAGAAGAGCAAAAAGAACTTTCGATGGCGTTTGTAAAAAGGAGTTTGTCTACCATAACTGAAATAATGGATCAATTCATTGAAAATGATCCGAATTTTGACAGGAGCTCAAAAGTAAGGCGTGGTGTTAGAGATGCTCCATCCATTTATGAAGGACTTTTAAGAGAGCAACGCAAAAGAAAAAGGCAAACAACATTAGATGCTTTTGTCACAAAAAGGCAGAACACTGAAAACGCGGAAGGCTGACTAAATATTAGAATTAGAATTTTATTTGTTGTTTTTTTAAGAATATTCGTTTTGTTATTTAAATTTTGTTTTTATTTTTGAAAGAAATAATAATGTGGTATTAATTTGGGCTTTAAGAAATAAACGTTTGGTTTTATTTTTATTAAAAAACATACTTCTTAAATTTAATACCTAACCAATTTCCTAGCCATCTTCCCCTAACCCCAATATTTACATGTAAAGATAGCCTCGTTTAGCGCTGTTTCGCATTACTCTCTACTTTGATGGAACGTATCCCCCGCGTTAAGCGGGGTCTTAGTGTATAGTAATTATCAAGCATTTCAACGGTTATTAGAGGAACATAAAAATGTAAACAACGTTAACTAAGAAAAGGCTGTTAAAAAGAAAAAAAGGTATGAACATAAGGTACCATAACATAAGCATAACATAAGGTAACATAAACATAACATAAGGTAACATAAACATAAGATATAAAGGTATATAACAGCGAAATGGGATTAAGTACTTTAATCTCGTCATTTGAACACCGTCCAAAAATAGACATTTTGCATAAAATAGGCATCGAGTAACTTAAAACGAGAGGGCAAATGTAACTGTGTGTTACGTTTGAAGGAACTAAAAAAATGTCATTTTTTGAATGAAGAAAAAGAAAGGAGACGTTTATTCTAAATACGTAGTCAGTAGGATTCGAACCTTCGCGGGAAGATCCCAATGGATTTCTAGTCCATCGCCTTAACCACTCGGCGATGACTACACAAATGACTTTTCGGAATTCAAAATGAAATTTCGTTGCAATCTAAATATTTATGTAAAAAAGAGACCGATCGGCTTTATCGACGAAAATCGATTGCCATGATATTATTTCGGAAATAGGTGTTATAATCGGTGTTAGTTCCAGTCAATTATGAACAGAGCAAAAATATGTATAAGATTTTCAGGTATTTATTTATTAAACATTTCAGTGATTGATCGCCAGAAACAGTAACCATTTGCTAATTAGCTCTTTCACAACAATTTTTCTTTAACTGCATATGGTTAATAAATAATTCCCGAATGTATTTATTGGACAGCAGTTGAAAACATTATGGGAGACCCTTTTCGATTCTTTTATTTTACTTGACCATTTCACACTTGGAGAGATGGATTTTTCGTTTACTTCCAGATGGGCTAGAGGCTTGATACTTCGTAAAGGATATCCTAAAATTAAAGCAAGATTTGAATTTGCCACCATTCCTGTAGTAAGTTATTGGCAACCCTATGAAAAGAACCATTTGGCAACCCTATGAAAAGAACCATTTGGCAACCCTATGAAAAGAACCATTTGGCAAC
>JAOUZG010036681.1:2373284-2386257 GCA_026289955.1 Argiope argentata
ATGAAAAGAACCATTTGGCAACCCTATGAAAAGAACCATTTGGCAACTCATAACATAACATAACGCCATCCTGTGCCTCCCGGTGCCTGCAACGCTAAGTTATCTAACCAGTTGGACGAGCACAAGATGGGAGAAAGAGAAGGAAAAAGGAAAAATTAGGTAAAGGAAAAAAGAGACGATACAGCATTCAGGAATTTCCAGAGAGAATGCCATCGGTGTCTAATCTTACACGAATCCGTTCAATTTTTTGCTGAACTTATAACTGGATAGAAGGGGCAAGAATACTGAAACAAAGGGTGATTATGGGTTGAACTGACAGGAGAATCAAAAAAAGGGGGAGGATTGATAAATTAAATTGTGAACATTTGTATGGCAAATAAACAATCACTACAGAGTCAGAAATACGTAGCGTCCATCTGGGTCCTGGGGTCTTGATTTCCATCATAAGATCTGCACTTTTGAGGGACTTTTTAAGTAATAATTTTGGTTGATTTTCACAAAGGGGATTCTGGTCTCAACTATTGTATGCCTTGAAGAGGTCTTGGTATTTCTGAATATGGTTTAATATGGAGCGGATTTTGCCGCGTGAAAGGGTATTCGATGCAACTCTCCTGTACCATTCTTCTTCGAGACTTCTTTCTGGCTTTCTCATGTGCCATGAGAGAGTGAGTAGGCATTCCGTGGCATAGTGAATTGGAGATCCTATTTCCCCACAGCTACAGCAAGGAGAGTTGTCTAGATGGAATCTGTATAGGTATGTCGGGAATGGGCCGTGTCGAGTGAAGAAAAGGACATTCGCTCTGTTCCAGTTGGCAGCGTAGAGAGAAACTTTCGCTATTATGCTAAATGTGGAACGACCTGTTTTGCCTTCTTCCCATTCCTTTTGCCATCTTGCCATCATATATGTGGCAGCTAATAGTTTAGAATTAGTAAAAATGGTACGCTGCACGACAGAGCAGCGTATTTTCATTGTTGAATAATTATTCAAAAATAATGGAAGTATGGTGGCATTTCTTCGACAATTTGAGAACTGACCCCCTAGATCTTCTGATTTAACACCATTGAATTTTTATGGGGTTATTTGAAGTCAAAGGTCTATACCGACAAGCCCACAGAACACGTGCATTGAAGGAATAAATTCAACACTCCATCAACGAAATTCTGCAACATTTATATAAAATGGTGGTGAAAGCTTTTGACAAAAGAGAGTGTATGTGCCGCAAAGCCGGTGAGGCCATCTGTCGTATGTGTTATTTCATACATAACTCTATCTAGCGTATTTTAGGGTTCAATTAAAAAACACTATATTTTTTATTTAATTCAAATCTTAAGATGACAAGTTCTTCCATCGTGTAACGCTCCCCCCTTTTACTAACGCTAAACTATCAGCTGCCAAACGATTTTTCTAATAAGGTTACCAACACTTTACTGCACTAACGATAAAAAAATTCAAATAATGCATTATTTTTGGAATACTCTTTACTACTATACACTCTCGATTGGGATATATTACTTTAATAATTTCATATATTAATTGCTTCAATTTAATAATCAATTTTTAAATTCAATGGCATGAATCGAAGACAATTGAACCCCATCCACTCTCAACTTTTTTTCCAATACGGCTGGCTACTAAAGTTAATTTTCTTTTTTGAAATTAAATACTGAAAAATGCTACAGAGCTAACTTTGGAAAAAAAATAAGTAATAGAATTTTTTTTAATACTTCATTTATCTTTTGAAACAATGTAATTAAGTTTTTAAGGAAAACAAAGTTTTTTTAATTACATAAAATGGAATTTAATAGAGATTAGCTAATGGAATTTCTTGTCGTTCATTTATCTTGAAAGCAATGCGATAGAATTTTAAGGAAAAAAAAAGCTTTGAAAGAAAAATGATTTGTAAAAAAATTGTCATCCTTCGAATTTTAAAAAAATAAAGAAATATTTTATGCATTGAAATACTAGTTTTCAAATTAGATAATCAATATTTTTAAACACTACTAAGGCAACAGTATTGTTTTGAAAACTATGTGATTCTTACGCAGGCTTTATTTTTTCCATGTAGGTTTCAGAATAACTTTTATCTTTTGATTATGCTTTTTTGATACCTTTAATGACCTTGGGAATATGTTTGTTTCGTCCGTTTTTAATTAATGGCCATCTATTATTACTATTTATTATAACTACTTTCGGAATCATTCCTTTAGTTTAAGATAAGAAACCCGTAAATTTAAACAATCCAATTTAAGCAATTTTCTTGACAAATTTTGAAAAACGAAAATAATAATAATAATAATAATAACTTTATGTTGACCTAACGGTTTGTTCCTAAACGGTTAGAAATAGGCACATATTTCCAACTGTGAAATTGTTTTAAATAAAGAAAAGAATTATACCAACAAAAATTATGAAATCTAAATTTTTACGAAGTCTTACATTTCTATTACTCGTGATTCGTTGATGCAGAAGTATTTACTACAAGAAAGAGACAGGACAGACCTCGTAAATTTGAGCCACAGTTAGATGACAAGGACGTGGTCTGAGCTCGCACACCAATGAGAGGACATTACCACCAGACCATTACGGCTCATATTTTACGAGAAATAACTTTTAACCAAAGTTGTACGAAATATGATAAATATTCACTGTCCCGGATAAATACAGAGCATTCCAAATGCCATATTGAGGAAGATCAATCAGTTAACGGGCAAGGTTTATCCAAATCATCCTTTAATTTATTTAAAATAATTAAATCCAAAATTTCATTACTCAATCAGTTTTAGTTTCATCAGAAGGGTAGAACCACTTTAATTAATATATTATCGAATTTAGGAATATTTTACAGAAAATGATAGAATGGAAACTCTGTTGGGAAATCCAGATTTTTGAAAGTGCATTTTTTAAATACAGAATTAAGCCTAATTTTTTACATTTAGATATTTTTGCTATTTTGAGTGCATGTATCATCTTTAAATTTCATAACAGCTTAGAAGCTAACTAAGGAAGCAGAATTACGATGAATACACATTATATTTTGCAAAATACTTTTAACCACTTAACTGTTTTGTCCGAGTGCCATACGTGCATTGATTTATCGAATTTAGTTGTTCGCAAAAAGAACCATTCATAACGATTATAACTGAATTTTAAAATTGATTCGAATACATTGATAAGTCAAGTATTCAATGGATTTCCATTTGAATCAAAATAAGAAAATGTTCCCAAAATAGAAGGTGTCATCTTATTAGATTGTATGAAAAATAAATCGGTTAAGGGGTTAAAACACAAGTATTTTATACAAAAACTAAATACTCTTCAGCAAACAAAAACATTGACATTATGAGAAATATTGCTATCTCGGAAGGCTAGCTAATTTATTATGAACATAAAATGATAAATTTCTTCAACTTGTAAACCCACGATTAATCTTGTCTTTTATGTGAAGTTTACTTTATTTTGTGATATATAAATATCATTGAGAGTTTTTTTTCATGATTTATTGTTTTTTTATTTTTCGTATTTTTAATTTATGTTTTTTTCTGCATTATCTTTTATTTCAATTATTCTGTTACTAAATTATCTGTATTGAGCAAATAAAAATCGATATAAATTAATAGCAACACTTATAAAAACTATAACTATAATAGCAATAAATACAAAAAAAGAAACAAACAAAGCATATTAAAATTGTACACAACAAAACAAAATTAAGAAGAATAAGAATGAAATAATGAAAAGGAAAAAAATAAAAGGAATAAAAAATAAATAAGATGTGAGAAAACAATTATAAAAACTCATAAGTATAAAAATCCAAAAATAATTTACTTTAGAACTATCAGTTTTTTCATCAAAATGAAAACGATACTCAATATCTATCAATATTTGTTGAACCAAAAAATTAAGATAAATTAAACTCGGTTCTGAAATTTGTTCAGAATTATTTATCTTTAATACTTTCTGCATTTCAAAATAATTAGTAGTAAGGTTTGAGAAAAAAATTACATTAATTTTTACTACTTACGAAAGAGCTATTAAATATTTTACATTGCTTATTCGCAATCTTTCTACTTCGTTACGGGCAATTATAAGAAGGAAAACTATTTCTTTTAAAATTGTGTTTAATGTAAATTTTTAAAATTTTATCAATTTTTAAAAAAATGTAATGAAAAAAAAACACTTATTTTTTATAATATATTAATGTAACTAAAAAGGCTATTTTTTTAATTAAAAAAAGTGAAATAACAGCTTGAGCTTGAGTGTATTATTTGAATCTATTAAAAGAAAAGAACTAATTTTTAACTAAAAAAAAGAGTTAAAATTTCAAAAAAAAATCTATGTGAGCCTTTTACTACCGAAAAAGTAGATACGTGTGAAATCTCTATCTGTGCAGTACTTTGTGTTATATTTTTTTCATAGCACCCAAACTATGAGCATCATTCAAATAGAACAAATTTTTTAAGCCTGAATCAAAAATTTATAAGTTAAGCAACGCATCAAATTTAATATTAGAAAACCAACTGAACAAACCATTGAAGTTTTCTGTTATTCCTAGTATAAATTCCTCAGGGTAAACAAGTTGTTGTTTATTTAGACTTGCATATTAAGTGAAGGGCATTGTTGACAGTGTCAAATATTCGAAAAATGCACAAAACAAATTTTTGTGGAATGTCACAACTGTTTACAGATTCATCCATATCGACTGCCATCGGTTGTTCGCTAATGCACGGTTAAGAATGTCAAGAAAATGTCATTGTTCTAATTGCAGCCGAGACAACAGGGATTTAAAACGGAACTTATTGCTCGTGTCGAAATGTTATTTGTCTGCATTATTTCGTTGCTAAAAGTTTTTAAAAAAAAAAATTGTAGAAAATTTTAGATGCAGAAAAAAATCTAAAATTAGAACTTGAATCTTTCTTTATTTGATTTTCAGCAATATTCTGTGAAAATATTAATATTTTAATGTGTAAAGATTGGTAAAATGATACAAACTATAATTTTGAATTAATTTTGCGCATAATTCATTCTGTTTTAAAAATAAATTTGGTTGTTGAACGCATTTGTTGTTCTTCAGTTATAAAATAAGTTTTCAATAAATTGATAAAAATATGTGACACTTTATAGTAGTTTATTTATTAATTTTTTTTTGAAATGGCTGAATAGATCAATTTCTTTCGGAAATATGGGTAAAACAGAAAAAATATATATATGAAATTCAAAAATCGTTTGAATTTCTTTTTATTGTTGCCACCTTTATAATAATCCAAAAAACTAAAATAGTTTATAAGATTTGGATTCAATTATTTTTAAGCTTAAAAAATAAATAATATTTTGAAAGCATTTAAAACCCTAATTAATCATTTAAGATAACTGATTTCTTTTAATCATCTTTGCATCAGAAATTAAGATTTAATCTAAAATCTGTCCTACCATTTTTTTTTTTCATCTAAAAACTATATTTTTTTCTATCTTAACAAACTATCAAGAAAACAAACGATAAAAAATTATTTTTTCAATTCATTAAGAATTTTTCAAACATGCATTTTTTCCAAACGATTTGTTTTATTTTTATCAATCTTTTTTATTCATTTCTTTTTATCTGTGTGAAAATAAACTATATAAAAGGGAAATGAATAGCAGTAGTAAATAAACTTCTAAACACAACTCTGAATGATGAAGGTTATAATTTAATAAAGGAAAAGCATTTTAGAAAAGTTTTAACCTAATAATTCTGTTATTTCATTTTGATATGGCATTATCAGTTCGTAGATATTTTTTAGATAAGAATAATAATCTTTCTAACTGAATTTGCGAGAACTGATTAAATAGTTAGAATATCTTCTTTAATTTACAAGCAAATAAATATTATTCCTCTAGCATTTTACTTTAAAACCAATATAATTGAATAAATTTACTATCAAAAAAAATCTTCTACGATAGTAGTGTAAATTTATCATGGCATATAATTTCTAATATAGTTATAAATGCATTTTTTAAATAAATGAATTTCTCTAAGAAGTGATGTATACAGAGTAGAAAATTAATTGTTCCAATTTATATTATAAATTTGATTTCAAAAACGTCTAAGCTTTCTTGGAGCGTTTTCAAATTCCAATATATTTCATTTTAGACATAGATTTTTTAAAAAACTGAAGATGTGCACATATATTCATGCTGTCGAATTTGAATTAGATATTTGAAAATGTAAATGATAGTTTGCGATTCTATTTTTTTTTTACAAAAATAAGTAAATTTTCAGATAAATTTAACGCAATAATTAATTTTACAACAATTAAGTGTTTGAACTGCTCCTGAATGTTCTAATAAAAATATTGAATACTAAAATGAAGGTTAACGCAGAAGTTCGTTCTTAATTGCCTCCAAATCTTAATATATTTACAATTCAGTTCAATAACGTCTTATTTTTAACCATCTTATTAAAAAAACTCGAAATTGTCAGAATTTTTACAATTTCTTTTTGTATATATTTTTGTTAAACCAATCAAAATAATCATCGAAGAATTCAATAAACAACTTATTTTGAATAAATAAATAAAGGAAAATACCAACGTAATGTTTAGTAAGGAACACATACAAGTTCGACGTAACCGTTTTTCGTGCTCCGAAAATTTCTTTGGCGAGATTTAAAACAAAAACATGACACTGACCTGAGTTCAGAAATGACGTTGATTAACTAACGGAGATTCCACGCTTGACTGAGAAGAATGTGTTTATAGTGAAAGCCATTTAAGAAACGTCTCATACAATTATTCTCTGTTTAGAAAGAATTGTAGCCGTTCATTCATTTTCTTTAGTTCCTCGGAAAATATCTGGAATAAAAAATATAATTCTGATAAATAATTATTTATTATTTTTCACCAAACGAATTTTCTTCTTAATACATTTTTAAGCAAATCAAATTAATTCGTTCTGTTTAGTTCGAAGACGTAGAAAAAAAATTGTTTTCAAACGGAATTGTTTATTACTTTGGTAATATTTTTGTAACTATATTTATTTATTTATTTGTATTTCTGATGAGATTAAATTAAAATAAATTCTTTGAATGCTAGACATCACGCAACTAAAATCCCGCAATCTGAAGAGTCTAATTTTTTGGAAGATTTATTTAGACTCCAACATATATAGCTGGCAAATTTATGTTTTGTATTCATAAATTATTTGAGGCACAAATTCATAAATTATTTGACGCTTTGTGCTGCCCTCAACCACATCTTGTTGGCGTTTCCAATGGTATTTTTCAATAAAATGTTTTTGAGATACCTACACCACTGTACATGAATTCTTGATCACCTACATCATACGATAAGGTCTGCAGATTTTAACTATATCCATTCTGTTCTATAACCTTACCTTCCTCGAATCTGTTGCACAAACTGTGTCTAATTCAGCCACTAACTCCCCTTTCTTGACCAGAAAGGTGGCACTTTAAAGCCAATTAATCATCCAGTTTAGAGCTTCTTTCAAGGTCTCGGTGTGATCCATTTACCCAGCGAGAATGCCTTGATTAGAGTTGAGGTTTAATAATTCGTGCCAGGCGCCTGTTATTAATTACTTAATAATGACACTTCTGCTGTGATATCGAGAGAAGAAAGACACGACGCCAAATTTCGCCAACGGTGGAATGAAAGGGATGAGTCTTGGCGATGGATATAGTATTATTCAGGAAATTGTTAGGCAAATAGGAAATATCAAAGCTTCACCCTCTCACTAATATTGCCCTTCTTGTTAATGCTAAGGTATATTTGCTATATCAAAAGATGCTTTTATTATTATATATCACTAATAGGGTGATTTGGAGAATAGTAAGATGCTCGTGAGAAACTACTAAACTTATTAACACTTTGGTGACCGACAATTTTACACAGAAACTATGTCATGTCACCGGCTACTTTTTTATAATTGAATATGAATGTAAAACGTTCTAAAAAAACTCCAAATAATTTTGTTGAATTGGAACATCAAAAAGTTTTTCGACGATACGTTCCGTCATGGTTGAAATTTTTGGAATTTTACTAAAATTCTAATAAAAATGTAAATACTAGGAAAAGTAATTTTTCTGTTATAGAGCGGAGAAGACTAAACACGATACGCGAAGTTTTTACAATGTTCTATATCGCCCTCGGTGTTACAAATTGAAACAGATAATGCAAGTGCAATGACGAGTTAACTCGTCACCGGTCAACTACGTTTGGACATGAAAAGACGAGTTAACTCGTCACCGGTCAGCAAAGTGCTAACTGACATTTCGGAATATCTTTTTTTTACACTAACGTTTTCGTTATTTTTGTGGTTTGCACAATATTTGTGTATTATCCGTGCATTGAATTATTATTTCACAAACTTATAAACTATTGATACATTATAATGCATTTTTCTATGAAATAATGAAATACAAAATTTATGAATAAATCGCAAACACCTCGAGTATTCTATGTTGTGTGTGTGTGTGCGTGAGTGCGTGCGTGTGTGAGCGTTATATTTTGAGTAATTATTAATGATACAAAACCAGGCGAATCAACACTTTCATAAAACTGTCATTGCAACTATTTTTTGATTTAAAAACCAAAATCTCTTTTAATATGCATATTTAAATCATAAACCAGGTTAGATTCTTTGATTTACCGAACCGTATCTGAATTGTCGTATCTGTATACATATATACAAGCAAAAATAGAAATTGGCAGATGATCCTCCCTTTTTAAACATTTCGTTGTAAATTCCATACCGATCTACATTTTAGATTCTAAACAATTGTACCAAATTTTATTTAATTCTTAATGTTTCGTAATCATCGCGTTCGCTTGCAAAACAGTCTTCTTATGAATTGATTTGTACAATATTTCAGAGAAATCTGGAAATCTACACATAGTATAAAATGAAGTCTCTTGAAATCTCTATAACAATTATGTTGGAACCACAAAAACTCGAGGAATAGTTAACGGATATTAGAGATATTTATACCATTTTATAGAGCATTTATTCAGGAACTTTTTAGAACATTAAAGTCTCATAAAAATAAAAAAAAGAGTCTTATAATTGCGATTTTAACTTTTCACTTACCAGCACATGCATGAAAACCTCAAACAGCGCATCTACAAATAACAAGAGCTGTGGTATGTATATGCAATATACAGGGTGTCCAAAAAGTTCCCGTACTGATGATTTGTGAATTTATTTTACAAAAACAATAGGTTTAAAAAGAATTATTTTTATGCCAATGATAAAAAGCACTTTTAAAATAACCAAAGAAAAAATACTGAACTTACATTTATAATAAATGTTCAAAATGTCCACCCCTTTTTTGGAGACAAAGCTGAACTCGTTTGCGCATGTTTTTCGAAACCGCGTTTTGACATGCTGGGAGTGATTTCTTGTATCCTTTGGGTAATTGCGATTTTCAAATTATCTATTGTTTGAGGATCCCCTGCATAAACTTTGTCCTTTAAATATCCCCTCAGAAAAAAGTCCGGGATCGTCAGATCAGGGGATCGAGGTGGCCAAAGATTTTTTGAGATAAGTCGATCGCCGAAAAAAGCTTCAAGCGTGTCCATGGTTTCATTACTCGTATGTCAAAATTTGATATACTTGAAAAAAAATCATGGAAAATGATTTTTTAAATTTGGAGTACGGGAACTTTTTGGACACCCTGTATTTCTTCGTTTTCGTCTGATTTTAAACAGAAACTCAAAACACATTATGCCTCTCCCCCACCCTCCAAAAAAAGGAATTCAACCCTGACCGGAAGAGGAAAGAAACGTTTGATTAGCGAATATCAGAAAAATAATGTCCGCACTTAGAGAAGAAGAGTCTTTTAATGAGCGGAATAACCGTCTTTCTTTAAATCGCCCTGCAACTGAATTGCGGAGACAGAATGAATCTCCTGAGGAGCGAAATGATCGCCTGTGTTTTGTCTACGGACCTATCCTATTCTTATCCTTTGTAACAGTCTAAATATTTCTGAATGTGTGCTATAAAAAACGGTTTTGTGGCTTTTTTTGATAATTTCTAATCATATTTTTATGTCTGTTTGATGTTGCATAACATGTCCATGTCATACCGGTTGGAGGCTAGACTTAGGTTTAAAGCTAATTTTTCTTCTTGGATCCTATGCCACGGGCAACGTCGTACGGGTTCTGCTAGTAAAGTATAAAGTGCATACATTAAATTTCTTATTTTTAATTCAAAACTTTAGAAATTGCTTTCATATACATACAGTCATAATTACAAAAAATATCTTATCTATACTCTTGAAGTATGAAACATATTGATCTAAAAAAAAATATCCAATTCTAATTTTTTGATGATCACAATACTGTATATTTTATCTTTTTGTATACATTATATTCCAAGATGCATTCTGTAAAAGATTCGAACCATTAATGTCAATTCACTTTAATTAATCCATATAAATATTAATGCATTAATTAATATTCGAATATATGAAAAAAATATTTATTTCAAGAATAAAAACCAATAAATTCGTAACAAGAATTTTTTTAATAAAATTACTAGTTAATTATTTACGCTCTCGTGGAATTTATTTCAGCAACTTCTATTTCAATTATTTATCGATTTTTTGCTTTATGATATTTTATAGATCAGAAAGTAAAAAAAAAATGTTATATTTCGCAAAAAACATGGGCAAAATAAAATGAGGCACGTTTGCGAAATGTAATTTTTTTTCGTTGCTTAGAGCTATAAGTTAATCGAGAAGATTTTCTTCAAAGTATTTGAAATGCTTCACCAATTAAATCTTTGCTTTTTCTCTCAGATCTCCTCAGAATATAAGAAAAAACACAAATAAATCAAACTTCTCGATTTACTGAAGCGTTATTTTACATTTTTTCACATGACTTGAAAAGTTCTTTAAATATTTTATGCATTCAATATTTTTTTAACTTCATATCTGAAGTTTTTTTTTGTTTTTGAAATTATATAATAGATACATTCAAATTTTCTTAGAAAAAATAATGACCGTGGGAATATTTCCTTTTTAAGTTCAATGAACGACTAAGAACAAATTCTTTTCGAAGTATAGCATCTCAAACTTATAATAATATGTCTAAATATATTTATTTTTTGCTGAGAAATTTAAATATTCGATCTTAGTTGAACAGTGGGGAGACGTCCTTTCTTTTACATTCCTCGAAAGTATCGACCAATGAATGTTTCTAGCAATATGGTCAAAATTATTGTGAATAAATTCTGCGCACCTAAATGCACAATTATTAAAAAATACTAAAAGTAGCCATAAAAATGCATGTTAATACCTATAAACTTTTTATTAATATTTTATATTTTTTACAGTTTTATATTGTTAGTTCCCATACCATATTCTACACGGCTTCCGCATAACTACTTATGAATTATCCAATATCAAAGCAGGGATTCATATTCTTTGCTAATATCTTTTTGTCTTTTCTGCTGCTTTTATTTTAATTTCATCTAGTCTTTTAAATTTTGTTATTTCAAGTGATGACATGATCAAGGAAAATAAGAAGAAATCAAATGGTGCTATATCAGGTGATTTTGTTGTATGATAGAAATCCCGCACTTGTTTACAAACTTTCTGCTTACATCTGATAATATCCTGGTAGATAATGGATATTTTCAACCATAAACCATGTCCTTTTCATTTGTACTTATTTATATAAGACCTGATAAAAGATTTATGGTTTACTATTTGATCATAAAGTAGCCAATCAATGCGCGAATTTCTTCATTATGCCGAAAACACTGCTAGATCTTGATTAGTTAGGAGATCATATATCGCTTCTCAACTACTTCGGAGATTTCTCAACCCTTTCCGCCCTGCCTGTGGTATTTGCCACCGCGGTATTTTAAAGTTCTTAACTTTAATTTCTTTTGAAACCTGATAGTAGGCATTCGCCACGAATTCCTAGTTCATATGCTTGTGGCGAAAATGAGATGAAATTAAATTTGGATGCTCTCTTGGTGATTCTTATCACTAATTTCCATACATTTTTTTGTTCCATATTTTAAAGATTCAGGGCTAAAAGGATTAAACCAAATAAAAACTTACATGCTTGATAAGCGGTAAATTGTTTTTATTGACAACTATTTAGTAACGGAGAGAAAAAATTGTAGCATTTTTTAAGTTATTGCGCAGACTTAAAAAATATCGAAGCCCCCAAAAAATTTTACGTTATTTTGAGATTTTAACAAAGGCCATCTTTTTGTTTACGCCATTTTTTTCTCTTACCTATTATATTTTTAAATACAATAAATAAGTAAATAGTTTAAACTAAATTTTAAGAATATTTTACATCTATTTTATAATATATTTCATTGTTGAATTGAAATTCAAATCGTTTTCATTATAACTAAATATTTAAACCTGCTCTTGTTTTACCCATTGTAATTTATCAAAATATGAATAAACTGTTACTTTTTTTAATGCTCTGGTGGTTCCGTTTCATGTCTTTTAAGGCATACTTTTCATAAAAGTTTTGGAATTCGTTTTGTACAGCTAAAGTTTAAATTCGAAATCAAGTAATAATGAAATGCTTTGAAAGTGTTATTTTCTGTGATATTATTGTATAAAGATATATTCAGAAAGCTATGGAAAATTCAGAGCATATTAAGAAAAATAATGTATGACTTCTAAAATAATACGTGTCTATAGAATCTTAATTCGAAATTTAAATATATTTTGCTGTCGGAGTCATTAAAACCGAGATATACGAAATATTTAAGAGAAAATTTTGACAATAATTAATTTTGGATCAAGCAAACTAGTTGACAAAGGGAGCTTGTAATAATAACAAAAAATAATCAATAATTAATTAATTAATAATCTATGCATAGAACTCAAAAATTGGTTCAAGTCAGAATGTTAATACTGAAATTTTATAACAGTATAAAACACAAAACACAGATAAAGTATAAAACACACACACACACACACACATATACACATATATATATATATAT
>JAOUZG010036681.1:2386357-2407780 GCA_026289955.1 Argiope argentata
ATTGGAACTAGTTTAACCGATTTCTATTCAACTTTTTAGAAAACCAATCAATGAATCATTCCAAGTTCCATCCGTTCGGAACATAAAGGTCAAATTCCATTTTCATTTAAACAAAAAAAAAGCAGAAAAAGAATGAAAAAGAAAACTCTAATCATCTGATTTCAGTCGGTCTTGAAAGAAAATTTCACAAAACCCTTCTCCTTATACGAAATGGGAAAAATTCCCAATTCTTTTTGTCCCAATACTTTAACGAGCGGGGAGAAAAAATAACGCAGAAGACAGAACCGACATGGAACTTGTCATTTTGCTTGCAAATTGTTAATCTTTTCTTCCGACAAGAACACGAGAGGTAAAATCTGAGACAGACGGACGAAGGGGGGTTGGGGCAAGCGCCCGGAGCAACATTAGTTGATATTTCGACTTTGATGCCTCGGAAAAAGGCGTCCACGCGTAAAGAATAACTCTGCTTTTCCTTCTATTGCTCTCTGCGATTTGCCAAAAGCTGCAAACGACATTTACGCATCATTTTACACAGTTTTCTTCTTCCTAAACAGGGAGAACTATTCTTTTTCTTTCTTCTTTTCGTATTTTTTTTTCTTTTAAGGGTAAATGTGTAAGAAAGCAATCGAGCTCATGTTTGAAAAAGAAATTTTACGAGGTCATTTGTTTTACAGCGAACTACTTCTCCTTCAGAAAGTCATTAAAAATAAACTACGCATTAAAATCCAATGCGGAGTTATTTGTACGAAAGCGTTAAATTTGAAAAGTACATAAAAGCGGATTATTTTGAATGGGGTAGTAATGTACGCGAGCTTATGGAATTGAAAGACAAAAAAGTGAATGGTCTTCACACTCGTCTTACTTTTTTCTCCACTTACAATGCAAAATTAATAATAGTTTGTAGTACGAAAAGAATTTAATGAATCGAAGTGAAATCATAAAATCGTCTGATTTTGTTTGATAAGAATAAATGTAAACAAAAAGGAATATTTTTTTATTTTTCATTATGCTTTTGTTATTTGTGCCAGTTTATTAGATTTGTGGAAGCTTTATTTTTCAAAAACTTTGCATTATAGTGTTCAAATAAGAAATATAGAGAAATATGCTATTTAAAGCTAAGATATCCATGATCATAAGAACATCAAATGAAGTGTTGTGTTTAGAACATGAGAAAAGAATAAGAAAATAGATTAAAATGAAATCTGCTATGCATGTTTCAATATATCCTGTCAGAACATGATTTCTTGAACGGCCAAGCACCACGTGCTCGTGCGAGTTAAATTATATTTTTTTATTTATTTTAATCGTTTCAATGAATGCGTCCCTTTAGTATTGCAAACGATCCAAAAAAACTTTGTCCTGCATTGATGGTTCAGAAAAAAATATCGCATTTCCTATTTATTTCATTTCATATAATCACGTGCTAAAAATGACATTTTTCTAGGTTTTATTGGCTGTAGTCATTAACTTATTATTTTTAATGAGAGCTTTTGTAAATGGGATGGCAACGCGTTATTAAAAGCTGATTTTTTTTACTTGTTTGTGCAAATAATAAAATTTCAGTTTTTCACCTGCGGATTTTTGTTGATTTTTATTCCCAAAATAACATTATGTTCTGACATGGTAAAAAGTGTTTAAAAAATGGAAAACATCATCATTTATTTATTTTTTTTAAACTGAAATAGATTTTACAATTCAGCTAGCTATAATTCATCCAGGAAGACAACGCATGCGCAGAAACTTAACAATTGCAAGTACTTGTCCCGTCGAGAGAATACCTTGCTATTATCTACGCATGCGCAATTTTCCTTGTGAATGCGTGAACTTACGAAAATCTAAAATCTAATTGATTGAGTGTAAATTCGTTTTTATATTAATTAATACAGATGTCAATTTCATTTTAATAGCAATTATAATGTTCCGCTTCACTTTGGAATAGTTTACAATGTATGATTATGTTAGTTTGTGATTAAATTATTATACGATTCTGTTTTAACGTAAATAGCAATTGCCCATTATTTTTTATCCCTCATTTTTTTAAGACACTCAGTATTCTGTCTTCACAGCGTTCCAAATATTCAGACCCGAGTTCTAATATTTCATTAAAAGGTATATTTAGAACTCAAGGAATTCATATCAGATAAACAAAATTCTCATAAACATAATAAAGTTGTGTTGTTTATGGAATATAATAAATTATAGAAAAGAAAATTGCATTGTTTTGAAATGTAATAATAATAATACAGACATTGCTAATGCTCATTTTAAGCTCTGGAAGAATTTTCGGTAACAACTTATAAAGAAGAAATATAATCATAGTTTCAAATATCAAACTTAACACCCTTGTGTATATTGTAGGAAAGAGACCTTGTATAAAAGTAATTATATTAAGAATTCAATGTTACTTATACGTACAATGAAGATTACTAAATATATGGATGCCAGTTTCAATAATAGTTAAGTGCTGATTAAAGGTAATTTTGTTCATCGCGAAAATTTCTCATATATTCATTAAACATGGTGATAACTATTTTTAACGTGTTTAATGTAACTATTTTCATTTTAATATAATAATGTATATAATATATATATATGTAAGTCCAATCTCCACAAAAAACTGAACTCAATATATCAAATTTGGTATAAATATTATTTGAGGAAAAATAAATAATATTTCTAATTTTCAAAGTGCAAAAGATAATTAAATATTCAATTAATTAAAAAATTACTTCAAGTTTTGAATTTTTTTTCATGATCCATAAAACAAATTTTAAAATTCACAATATTCTTTTTTTTAAACAATATCAGTTTCCTTGCGTCCAACTTTTTTTAAAAAAATTATTAACATTTCGTAATTTAATAAATACATACAATTTTGAAATGGTAAATTAAATTTTTAAATCCGTTGAATGACAGTGTTTAGATGTTGATGAATAGTACCATTATTTTTTTATATATATCTTTCTGCTTTATTTTTAAAATAAATTCGGCGAAAAAAAATTTCGTTCTAAAATGCCCTTTATATATGATTTAAGAATATTTTTTCTGTTAAAAAAATATAAACAAAAGAAAAAATGATTTTCATAATACATCATCAAAATTCTGGAAGAAAATTTAAGTTACAAAGTTTTCTCAAATAATTGATCAATAATTTACATTAGTAGCAATAACATATTTGATTTCTTAAATTGGAGAAAATCAACTATCGTCAATTTTTAAAAATCGTTTGGTGCAATTAAAATTGTCACTTTAATTAAAAAATATTTCCTATATAAAAACGTTTTCGTGCCTTATAAAGTTTTAATCAAAAGTATTTTTACATTAAGGTTATAAAGCTGGAAAATATTTTGATTCCGCGTAGTTCCGTATTAATCGACTATTTTGGAAATAAAATTCTTAAAAAAAAAGGATTTTTCCTACTCATCTTTTGGCGAAATAAACACCACTAGTATTGTAAGATTCGGAAACGCAGATGGCATATCACAACAGCACCACATCTTAAAGCAGAGGAGAAAAAACATTTACACCAAATTAAGACAGAAACTTACTTGTAAAAAATGAAAATAGCCATTGAAAAAATGGAAAATATTCTATCAAACACCCATCCACGCCTTGATTAAACATTAATGTATTAAAAATGGTGGTCAATATTTGTTGAACTTAAGAGCTTTTTAAGAAGAATAGAATTAAGAATGTTATTTAGTCTAGTTGAGTCTAAAATAAACTTTTTCACTTTTTTAAAAGCGAATAAAGCGGTTTATTTATTTTTAATTTGTCTCTTGTTGTGACCAAATAAGTTTCCCTGCAAATCATCGCGATTCAAAAAGATGTTTAAAAAAAAGCACTTGTGGTAAAAATAATTGTTTTTTTTTTCTTTTAATCTTAAGATTACTAAGTTTCAAAATAGTCCAGAAGGAAATAATTCTCATTGTTTTCAGAGATTGTGTTTGAAATAGATTTTTTGAAAAAAAAATTTCAAAAATGCTAATATTTTTGAATATTTACATGAAATAAGATTGAAAAAAATATTTCTGAAATCAAAATATACAAATTAAGTGATAAATCAGTTTTTTTAAAAATTTCTTTGATTTTTGTCTAAATATTGGTATAAAGCAAAAAATTCTGCAAGTAGCATTGTCATTTGTGTAAATTCAAATAAAGAAAATTTATGTAATTTTTCAAAAATTAGAAATAAAATTCTAACGGTTTTATAAATAAACCTTCTCAAACTTTAAAAATATTAAATTTAAAAAATTCGTAAATTTGAAAAAAAATCGCTTTTTATACTTATTCATCAGCATTAAACATCTCACATTTGTAATAAGAGATTTAAATCTTTAAAATTACAAATTAGGGGTTTAGAAGAATTTCGACGTCCTATATAAAACGATACCCTCTTTTTATCATGTTAGAACATGATATTGTTTTTGGGATGAGTTTTTTGGCGTCACCGAAAATCCGTAGGCGAAAATTAAATTTTTATTATCTGCACTAGCATCTCAAAAAAACAGCTTTTAATAATGCGTTGACATCCCATTTACAAAAGCTCTGATTTTTAAAACAAGTTAATGACTACAGCAAATAAAAGCTAGAAAAATGTGATTTTGACCACGTGATTATGTGAAATGAAATAAATAGGAAATGTGATATTTTTTAAACAATAAATGCAGGACACAGTTCTTTTGGATTGCTTGCAAGACTAAAGTGAATTCATTCAATGAAACGATTAAATTGAATAAAAATATAATGTAACCGGCACGAGAATCATAATGCTTGTACATTGAAATATGCACAGCGGATTTCATTTTAATCTTTTTATATTAAATTTTATACACACCATTCTTAGGAGAGAATTGCAGATGGATATCCTATGTTAGGCAAAAATATCCTATTTTCGGCTGAGAAAACTAGATTCTATTTTGAATTGAGTAAATAGCGTAAAGTAAAAATAACCTTATTTGCCACTGAAAGCGTCTTGAAATGAAGGATATTTTTTTCTTATTTATTGGCTAGTTTTTGCAGTACCGCCTCCTGATCGCCAATCATGCTTCTATAGATCCGTCTAATGTAAAAATTTAATGAACAGTAAAAGTCAATTAGATTACGCCACAAACTACGACTTCAGTTTGTTTCCTTTTAGAAATCTCCAGGAACTATTTGTGTTCATTTGCGTTCCTTTCAAATCGAAATCGGAAATAGATTTCCGTAAAAGAAAATTTTATAGCAGTCTTTTTGGAGCATATAAACGATTTTCAATACCACATTGATAATATCTAGTTGATTATATATTTTATGTAATGAGAGAATTCTATATATAAAAATCAGAGTTCAATACAAATAATATCATTTAATACTGATGTATGTCACTAACACAATAGCTCTAAGAATCAACAAAAAGATGCATGATTAATTCTATTGTTGTTTCTTATGGTACTTTGCCATGGACAAACTCGCTGAAATAGTCTTCGATATAAGTCTAATCAGCGTCTCTTGATTTTGAAGTAGCGCCAAAGAGGGTACGACTTCTGCTACTCACTCATCACATTCGCTTGTACAGCCCCTTTTTACAGGGGGGGAGACTTTAAACCACCTTTAAGGTAGAACAAGGAAAACGGGTAACCACGTTCGAAAATGTGTCGCACAGATGATGGTGCAGATACACCCTTCATGGGTCGGGACACCTACCAAAATAATTAGATAAACACGATATTTCCTTCAAAAATGTTCTGGGTAAAATAACTGCAAACAAGGCCAATCTTCAAGTTTCTCTTCAAGCGTTGAAGCATTTCAACATCTACTAATTAATATTTTTTTACCACATTAAATTGCTCTGAATTTTTGTACCTCTTCTTTCCATTGGAACTTCTGGAAGTGTTCTAAATCTCATCAGCGGACTCACTGCAGATTCAATCAACTGATTCAATTAACTGTTAACTGACTGAAACTTCAATTTGTTTTTGTGTGTGAGCGCTCTCTTGTGTTTAAAATACATTTTGTTCTAAGTATTTGAAACAGGGGATAACAGCCATTGTTGATATAAATCCCAATGCCTTACTTCTTTCAACCAATTCTTTGAACTTTAGGAAAATTTCTGTTACAAAAAGAAAAATTCGGAATTATACTTCCTTGAAGGATGTGAAAATATGGACTTTTTGTAACTTTTTTTAAAACTTTTTTTTTGAATTTTTTAAATATATTTTTCACGTTGTTTTTAATACACTAGAGTTTTTGAATGTTATATTTGATTGTGCGATTTAAATGGCATAACAAAATTCTATTTTCAAAACTTAAAAATAAGCAGATAGCGGATTCATTCAAATTAATTTTCGATTTCATGTAAGAAATATAATTTAACATTGAATGTGAGTGAGAAAATATTACAAGATTCCAAGGCATTTCTAATAATGATTTATAAAATATGTTGCCGGTGTCTTGGCACAAAGGTAGCGCGTCTTCCTCTTGATTGGGGCGTCTCGGGTTCGAGTCCCACTTTGGGCATGGTTGCTCTTCTGTGTGCTATCGGTGAAGTGTGTAAATTTTTCCCCCTGTAAAAATTGGTTGAGCAAGCGAATGAGAAAATTTTGTGTGTCATTTTCATATGAGCTGTAAGTCAGACTTCTGCCGTCGGGTGCTCAGGAGCCCATACCCTCAGAAGTTACTGCACCCCTGTTCAGTTGTAAAGCGAACACGTCATCACCATCATCATCATCATCCGAAAATAATTAAACTAAATAATTAAATAATTACATAATAATTACATAATAAATAAATTAATTAATTTTTTAATATATTAATTTTTTAATATATTAATTTTTTAAAATATTTTTTAATCTTTTAAAAAGTATAAAACAATTTTTTATAAAAGATCAATAGAAAAGAATCGTAAAAAACAATTTTAAAAAATGATGCCGCAATGAATAGCAAAATACATGTTTTATATAGTCATTATTATAAATTTTAAATATATTGCTGCGGACCTGTAATATTGCTTTCTATAAAGTTATTCCCATTGCTGAAAGGAGATATTCACAGATATTCTTAATGAGAGCAGAATTCCAATTCATTGATCCCAGGGTTCAACGACGAATTTGGTTATTTTAATTTCAGAAAATCCTGGATGATTCAGATTCTAGAAAATGCAGGAATTTTTGGTGCTATCTGTATTAGGATCTTACAATCTTAAAAAATCGGTACTCTATAGGGAGACTATTTAAGAGAAGGCGCTCGAACGAGCTCTATTTCGTCCTCTGAAATATCCTGACCAACATTATACAAAAGAATATTACAGTTATGTAAAATGTTAAAAAGCTGGTTAAAATTTTAATTTACTTAGAATATTTATGTCACTGGTTAATGTTTTATGGTCTTGTTTCTTTTTTTTTAGTTAAAATGATATTATTTAATTAGGATGCCAATAAAAGCGTGTTTTACGTAACAGTTTTTATATTAATTTACGTTATTTTTTCATTTTACTCAGTATTTATTGTTATTAGCCATTTACTGTTATTCATTTCTTTGTCTTAAATATTAAAAGACTCTTTAGCCGGAAATCCGTTCTTCTAACGCAACAATTCTCTGCAAGAAAGATCGCAAAAGAACTAAAACCAGGTAAATTTAGAGATACCAACTTGTCTTTTTCCTGTAAATAGAAAACCCCCATCGATTCGTTCCGGTGCTCGAATCAAGGAAAACCCAGTGATATTAATGTATCCGGAGTGGAACACTAAGAACACGCTTCTC
Organism: Argiope argentata; assembly: GCA_026289955.1. NCBI lineage: Eukaryota > Metazoa > Arthropoda > Arachnida > Araneae > Araneidae > Argiope > Argiope argentata. The sequence goes on from JAOUZG010036681.1 coordinate 2,394,098, forward strand.
CTGGGAAACACCTTCTCCTAACAGCTTCTGCTTACCGCCGAATAAATCAAGAACCCTCAGCACAAGGGCTGAAGAGGAATAAGAAAAAATAGAGAAAATTCTGGAAATAGAACACATGAAACAAGGTCCCAGTAAACGAACAAATCAGCTAAAGAACTCGCGGAAACAAATGGTCTGATGTGGGTATAAATCACAGAATAGGTGAAAAGAATGGTCTAACTGCTGGGGTGGCGTAAAAACAAAAGGCATCAGGATTGGGGTGATACTCTCTGCGAAGATAAAGTAGAACAAAGTTACCAAAAGAGAAATAAAAGAAAAAAAAAGTTTGGAGTAAAAAAAAGACGTACGTGCTCTTTACCTGAAGTCTCATTGTTCGAAAGTTTTTCATTTAAAGGATTAGGTTTATAGAGTTTTGTGTCTCCCCCTTTTTTTTTCTCCGGGTGGCAAGAATGGTTTTCGTTCCCAGATATCCGTCGGAAGAAAAGTGATATCGCTGAAGTTTGATAAGTTAAGTGTCTATTAGAAATGATGGCTGGGAAAAGAATGATAGGAGAGGAATTAAGAGAAAGATAAGGTTAGGTTTAAACATAAAAATGAAAAAAAAATCTAAGAAATTTCCTTTTGTTGATGTGATAAAAAGTAGAAAATATTTATCTTATAAAAATCTGGCCGACCTTTGTCTCGAAATACGCGGCTTTTGTTACTTTCTATAGTCACTAGTATATAGTAAATACCTGTTATTATTTTGTTGAGGGTGAAGGTCACGATACGAACCTGCTACGCTAGGGCCTGTAACCGAGTAACATGACCATAATACAAAAGTCGACTTCGTTATCGTAGATGTTACCTGGCCTATAAGGCTAGCACTGTAGTACTGCCTCACCAGTGAGTCGTCGGAGAAGCAACCGATTTTGTATTGCGCCAAGCGTTATGGCGAGTTCCTGCTTGTATACGTCAAGTGAGTCTGACTATTTTGTTTCAGGTAGATGGCGCCCCGACTGTTGCAGGAGGTTGCGTTGTCAAGGTCGCCAATGTTACTATTGAAGGTCACGATACGAACCTGCGACGCTAGGGCCTGTAACCGAGTAACATGACCATAATACAAAAGTCGATTTCGGTATCGTAGATGTTTCCTGGCTTATAAGGTTAACGCCACAGTACTTCCCCACTAGTGAGTCGGCGAAGAAGCGAACGATTTTGTATTGCGCCGAGTATTATGGAGAGTTGCTTCTTGCGTACGACAAGTAAATCCGACGATTTTGTTGCAGGCAGATGGCGACACAACTGTTTCAGGAGGTTGTGTTGTCAAGGTCGCCAATCTTGCGATTGAAGGTCGTGATACGAACCCGAGTCGCTAGGACCAGTAACCGAGTGACACAACCACAATACCAAAAAGTCGACTTCAGTATCATAGATGTTATCTGGCTTATAAAGCTAGCGCTGCAATTTATTACATAGATATTGTTTACGAAATTGAAACCGTCAATGTTTTTTTCTATATATCCCAGGATGCATCTCATAATTAAGGATGAGAAGCTTCCGGCATGGTGGTTGTATCCGATCTATCTGGTAAGTTGAAAAAAAATGTAGAGGTCGGGCTCTTCTCATCTAAAATGGGGCGTACTTCCTTAGGGAAGGTTTGTACCTTAGTCGGTGATGACTCTTAGAACTCAACCACAATTCCCATCAGTGTTGCTATTGCTGCCATCTGGTCATTTAGATTTTTCCGTGTGCCTTCCCGGAGGATGGAGAAGCTAATTTAAGGTTAAAATTCCAATGTTAATTAGAATTATTGAATATATATATTTTTTATTTGCACAATTATAGAAATTTTTGACAACTATCCACTACATTCCAATTCTCAGACACACGAAACAAACTGAATGACCGGACAACTTCTGAAACAACACTAACGGCAACTGTGTTTGGGTCCTAAAGTCCATCATCGGCTACGTTACAGCCCGTCCTAACTGCATCTGAAGCATTGACGAAATAGGATTAACAACAGTATTTCTCAAAGTACAAAACCTCCTGGTTCCTTGAATTATTTAACACGTTATTATCATCCCTTTTCTAATTTGCCTTGCTTTTCTTATTGTTTTTAAATGGGTGAAAATATGTGACATAAAATGGGATATCTATAACGAAAATTATATAAATGATTGTGTGTGTGTTGTCAAATAATAAAAGAAAACTATAATTCAAGATACAACAGCTCTTCCCTGTAAATACATCCTTTTCTAAAATATAGGCACACAATTAAACTTGAAACAGCTATACTTCTGTATATAGGTATTTTGTCACCTTATTAATTTCACTTGCAATTCCATAAATTATCAATTATTTTCAAGAAATAGTATCCATATCTTCCTTCAAAATGCGTATTTTTGCGATGTAATAATTCGTTATTCAATGGGTCCATTGGTATATCAAAATGAAAACAGTCAACGTCATATGCCTTCATCTATTTGCCAGATTCTCTAAGAAAATATTAAATCGTCGTCAGGTGTCAATCTCTTCTAGAAACATCACTTCACATATTCTATAAATGCAAAATAAAAAAAATAAAATATTCTATTCCCAATTTATACTCAAAATAAAAAAAAATTAAGAAACCACATTTAATCTAATTGAGGCTAACAAATTACTACTGCTTTGTTTTTTCCCTTCCACAGAATTCTATTCTAATAATACCCAACTGTCTTATTTTCGTAATTTATACAAATGTTGCACGCTAATGATTAAATCAACAAGCGCTTTAGTTAAAAGCATTGCTGTGTTTCTGCTATTTTAACTATAATGGAAGTAAGAAGGCAACACAAAAAAAAATTAATGAATAACACATGTTTCAATTATTTATTTCCGATAGAGATATTAAAAGCAATTAGAAAAAAGAGATTAACTAAATGCTTAAAAAACCTAAATTAAAAAAATTATTTTAAGTATTCATATAGGAAGAAAGTCTGTATTGTCAAAATAGTTCCATTTGTTTTCATCACAAATATTCATTTTCCCACTTCTGGAAGATTAATATAATCTTTTGACTGTTCTTTTTATTCTTATTGAGAAAGGATATTTCAAGAGAAGCATTACATATTTCATCGCTATTATTATGCAAATTAAAAAATGCAATAATCAATAAATGCTATAATTACTTTAAGATCCGCTTCAAGTTTTTTCGAAAACAATATTTACAATTAAAGTTATTACAAAAAATTGCAAAATTTCATAGATTTATTAATTTTTTATTATTCATTAAAAGTAATTGGTTTTAGCCATATTCATGTTTAAATGCAAGTAGAAAACTAAAATAAAGGTGTAAAAATATTTACAAAATGTATTGAACAAAAACGGAAGATAATTTTTTTACTACATCATTTTTTAAGACAGGAAATATTTTATTAAATACATTGTTGCTCTAAAAAATTGACTTAATAAGTGAAGAAAATTAATGCAAACGGCATACATTTTTTTAATCTTCATTAAGTCTAATGAATAGTTTTTTTGAAGCCTTTATGAAGTTAAGTTCTAGTAATGCTTGCTTTAATAGTAAATGTAATAGTTTAACTGCGTTACTATTACAATTACTATTAATCAAGAGAAAAGATATGTCAAAGAAAAGATATGGAAGATGTTCAAACAGTGAAACGTTGATGATGTTTTGTCTGGAGTAGCAAGTTTAAATAATTACATTCTTCATTCTAACCTTAATTCTTTCAACAAAGCATTAAATGTATAAAAAAACCCCAAAGAAATATTGTTATATCTAAAATGAATAATCCCATAATATTATTAATACGTAAGTATGGCAATACTTAAGAAAACATTTTTTCTATGCTATTTAACAATATTTTATGCAAAATTCAAAGGCAACATTCAACAAACTGACGTCACAAAAATTCAATTTTTTGCTAACTTAATTTTACAAAAGAATTTAACATTTTAATTTGATGACGCAGATGATAATTTTACAAAATTAATGCAGCATTTTAATTTGATGCCTCAGGAGATAACTTTACTAATAAAAGTTACATTTTAATTTAAAAAAACAAAAAGAAGTATTAAATATATTTTTGGTAGTATTTTTTTTTAATTGGCTTTTATGATCGACGGTAAGTTCTTTTTTCTAAAAAATTGTGAATTTGCATAATATTTTAAAATTAAGTAATTGTATTTGGAAAATAAAAAAAAAGATTAAAATGAAATCTGCTCTGCGGGTTTCAAAATAGCATGTCGGAATATAATTTCTTGAATGGCCATGCACCACGTGCTCGTGCGAGTTAAATTATATTTTTATTCATTTTAATTGTTTCATCGAATGAGTCACTTTAATATTGCAAGCGATCCAAAAAAACTTTGCATCGCATTCATTATTTACAAAAATATCACATTTCTTATTTATTTCATTTCATATAATCACGTGCTCAAAATGACATTTTTCTAGGTTTAATTGGCTGAAGTCATTAACTTATTTTTTATGTCAGATTTTTTGTAAATGGGATGGCATCACGTTATTAAAAGCTGATTTTTTGAGATGCTCGTGCAGATAGTAAAATTTCAATTTTTCATCTACGAATTTCTGTTGAAGCCAGAAAACCTAATTCCCAAAACAATATCATGTTCTGACATGATAATAATCTAAAAAGTAAAAATTATATAGATTTTTATAGTTCCTGATCTAAGGAAATATTCGATTGTTACTTCTGGCTGAAATGTACAAAATAAACAGTTATTTTGATTATATCTTAAAACGCAATTGATTAACGATATTACACAAACAAATAATCAAAATTCATATTTCTATGAAAGTAAGTGCCAATAAACAATGTAGAACAATTTGATATGTAAAATATATGAACGCATTAAAAGATATTCTCTCGTAATCATTTCTAAAACTCTCGTCTTACATTAGAAATTCTTCTCTTATAAACCTTTATACAATTTACATATTTAATTATAAATCAAATATTCACACTAAATTATTCAAAAGATGCTTTGCTAAAATCTTGCGACGATCTCGAAACCTTTAAACTGATTGTTAGTTAAATTAAAACAACCGAGTTAGATTTCATTAAAGTCCGCAAATATTTCCAATTTGCATCCACCTATTGACGCCTCCAATTTGTCAAAATAAATTCATTTCAACGAATTACAAATCTGCATCAACAAATTGGCGGCAGGGGCTTGGCTGGCTAATTGAGAATGCATCGCCAAAAAGCATTTAACCATTCGTTCACCGTTCCGCCGAGCGGAATATGTGAATGTTTGACGAGGTCTTAAGAAGGTTTTAATTAGTCCTGGAAATTGAGAAAGGGACGTCGGAGTATTCTTGGCATTTGGCGAGCGCCATTTTCTACACCGCTAATTCTTTTAACGAGACAGGATTGCCACAAGGTTTTGAAATGACATACATAAGAGAAGAAAAGCTGGATCTGAGTGACGAGTGCTGAATGGTTTACGAATCAGGTTTGATTGTCAAGAATATCTTCGCTTTTGATTTCTTTCAAGATAACGTCACGTTTCTCTGAGAAACTAAAATCTTAGAGATGGAATGGGGAAATTATTACACTCCTGCTTTTTAAAATATTACAGAAAAAAAAAGGAATTTTCATTATATAAATAAAAGTATGAACAAAAGATAAGAAACGGATGGTTTTTTAACCCCTTAACCGGTTTGCTCGTATGCCATACGCGCATCGATTTATCAAATTTTGATAATTGTAAGCTAAAAATAAACCATTCATAATAAATATAATTTAATATGAAAATTACTTCATATACATAGATAAGTTACGTATTTAATGGATTTTCTTTTGAAACAAAATAAGAAAATATTCCTAAAATAGAAGGTGTCATCTTATTAGATAGTATAGAAAATAAAGCAGTTAAATTGTTAATACCTCATTAAGAGCATTATCATGATGAAGCTCATAGATTGTGTACCATGTTAGTAATTTTAGTTACATTAAGTTACATTAAAGACCTGTTCTAAAGCAACACTTGGGCTATTTAGGGACAGATCTTGTAATTGACTAAATGACGAGAAAGATATATGAGCTGGTATTTCGCTGTCCAAGCTTCTCCATTATATTTGGACCAGACCAGACACACAGACACGGTGGGTCTCCAACCTAAAATCCTCCGATCCTATAGCCGAGAATTAACCACCAATCCAACGAAGCTCTGGGTGCTATATAGAAATACGACAAAATGCAAATTGTTTAAAACAGTTTCCAAAGCAAAACTAGAATCGATAACAAGTCTACAATACGAAAACTTGAATCTATTCAGATATTTTATTTCTTGGGTAGTTTAAGTTCGCTATAAAAAGGCTTTTAAAAAGAGTTTTGCATTTTTAATGGTTTAAAGTTTCGATATTTTCTTTCAATAATTCTGCAACATATTAGTGTGTAAAAAATTTTCTTAGGTCTAGTTAAAATTTTAAAAAGAGCTCCTTTTTAGTGATACAAATCTGATTTTAAAGCAATTCATCTTTTATTTTAATAAATATTAACAGTTTTTTAAGTATATTTTACAAAGGCGCTTTTAAATTGTTTTAGTTCCTAGAATTCATAATGACGCGCTTTCCAATTGTATTTTTTTAAAAAAAGATATCAAGATTATTCAATTATCAAGTATCCGTTGGATAACACTTTTATTCGAATAAAGCAAAGATTTAACATGGCATTGGACTCATCTTCTTAGAGGTCGAAGGGCGTGAGGAGTTTCTTGGGCTGGTGGTTACTTTTTTGACCTTTTAATCATACTGTGTAAATCTGTATTTAATTTATCAGTGCATGACATGTTGTTACCTCTGTAATTATTTGGTTGCCCACCCCACCCCAATTTAAGTCAGGTCTCCTCTTAAAAGTATGAACTTCCAATAAATGAGGATCTTCCTCTGGCGGAACCTAACAAAACTTGTATGCCGAACTACCTCCAACATCAAAATGATCATTGAAAATGAGCTGTTGATCACTAGAACCGACAAAATTCTTTTTGTATTTAGATACGGAGTGATCCATTTAACCAAATGATCGCTACTTCTGTGATCGCTGAAAAAGACGGATAAATTCTACTAGTTTAGAATATATTAATTTATTTTATTTAAATTTATTTAATTGAAGTAATTTTAATTCTTTATGTTGTTGTTGTTCTTACTTATGACACTTGACTATGGACATGCCCTTTGCTGATATAGCAGCAGATTTAAGCCGAAAGGAGTGTCTCTTGTTTTTGAAGTAGCGCCAATTAGGGCCAAGGGTACGACTTAGCTACACACGCTCCATATTTGCTTGCACAACCCCTTTTTACAGGGGAGCACAGTCACACATCTCACTGATAGAACACAGAAGAAAAACCATGCCGAACCGGAAAACTAACGGATGTTTTTTAATGTATTTTTCGAACTCATGATGTGGAGATTCGTCAAAATCTCAAGTTTGAATTTTTTTTTTTTTGACGATTACTGTATTTTTTTCATATATGAGGAAATAAAAAATAAAAATAACCCACAGTCTTTGTTTGGTAACAATTAAATATTTATTAAGCATGTTAATGCAAACGATATTCCCTTGTTAATTCTTGTTAAGATACACATTCTAACAGAAATACTTTAGCTTCTAATCTTTAAATAATTTTAAATAGTATAAATATTTCAGCATAAATGATTCTAATAAATGCATTCCAAATCTTCCCTGCGATCAGAAATTTCACCATCTTTCCACTTGCATTTTAAATGCCGGATTTGATTTCATTCAAGTCCACAAGCATTTCCAATTCACTCCCATCTGTTGACTTCCCTGAATTCTCGAAATAAATTCATTTTAACGAATTAAGGATTTGCGCCCACAAATTGGCGAGAATAGTTTGGCTGGTTAATTGAGAATGCATCGCCAAAAAGCATTTAACCATTCGTTCGTCGTGCCGCCGAGCAGAATAAGTGAATTTCTGACGGCGTCTTAAGGCGATTTTAATTAATCCGGGACGCTGAGAACGGACGCTGGAATCTTCTTGGCATTTGGCGAGCGCCATTTTCTACACCGCTAATTCTTCTAACAAGGCGGGATTTTCACAAAGCTTGGAAGTGACACGGCCAAAGAAAGGGTGGATTCGATTAGAAGAAGAATGGATAGTTTGCGGTTCCGATGCGATTATTAACGGTGTCCTCACTTGTGATTTCTGTAAAAACAACAGATCAACAGAGACTGAAGAAAGTTCCCTTCGAATTAATGGCAGCATTTATAAGATTTATCAGCTATATTTTGGGCATACGTCGTTGAAAATATAATATTCTTCAAACTAATGTCCTTTTCAGAGCTTACAGAGCAACTTGATTGTTTCAAACATTTTAAATTCAAATTTATCTGTGATTCCTCAAATTCATATTAATATATCATTTAAATATCACATTTAAATCGATTTCAAGTAGTTTAATTCGATATTAAATTTAAAAGTTGGGATAAAAAATGATTCTTATTTCTGAAATGTTTTACATTTTTTAAATACGATCTTACTTTTTGATAACAAAATAATAGTTCTCAAAAACTATTAAGTAAGGAAAGGAAAACCTTTACTACTTCTGTTCAATAACATAGAGCAAATTATGAATTCACAACACACTGCAAAATATCATTATCTTTACTTATAATGAAGCACAATGTGTGTGTGTGTGTGTGTGTGTGTGTTGGCGCTCTGCAGGCCAGACCGTTTGACCTACAGATACCAAATTTGGTATGTGAATACCTTGGGTGCCGGGAATGTGCACCTCGGAGCCCTTTTTTGAATTTTTAATTAAAATTTTAATTAATTAAAAAATAAGCCAAATTTTAACGTTTTTTCGCTATAACTTCCGAAAATATTACGGCACAAAATTGATTTTTGCATCACGTTAAAGCTCAAAAAATCAGCTTTTCCATGATACTAATGTTTTGACCTACGAATTAAAATTCTATTTTTAATTAATTTTTAAACATTTAATTTAATCGTTTTTTTTTCAACAATTTATTTCGCAAAAATAAAATAAAAATAAAATTTTATCTTCTCGAGGATCTCAAAAAAAATCAGCTTTTAATAAAATGTTGCCATCACATTTTCAGAAGTTCTGATTAAAAAAAGTTAATTACTACCAAAAATAAAATTTAAAAAAAACACAGTTTTCGTCACGTGATTATATGAAATGAAACAAATACAAAATGATAATTTTTCTTGATCGTTTGCAATATCAAAATTATTAATTCAATTAAAGAATTAAAGTAAATAAAAATACAAAATAAAAATATATTACAAAAGTGCGACAGAAAAGCACCAAACGATAATCTTCTGAGAGCGAGATTAATTATTTAAAAGCAAGAAACCTTTAACGAACTTTGAAAATGACGTCATTTCAAAGAAACGACGAATAAAAAGAAATTGCTAATCAGTAGTAGTAAAATATTTTTGCATTCTTTTTTTAAAAAAAAAATTTAAAAATATAAGACATGTTTTGAATTGTTACTTTTATTTATGTGAAGAAGATATTTTGTGCAAATCAAAGAATTCGCCTTATTGATTGTAATTTATCTCCGCATTTTAATGAATCATGCGAAATAAAAACGTATCTTCTTTCAACGAAGTAACGTAATATTAAAGCTATACTGGTAAAAGTAGGTCAGTTATTTGAAAATGCATCTTCTTTCAAACAAGCTTACGTAATAATTAAAAATGCAAAATTTGTAAAAGCATATAAAACTATTTTTACCCGCATATTTCGGAGACATCAAAACTTTCTACCAAAACAATATCATGTTCTCTGACGAGAAAAAATAAATCAACTATCATTCCAAATTAAACATATAAAAATGTCATTTTCGGCACGTGCCTGTATAAAATGAAACATGATATTTTTGGAAAATAAATGGATGGAAACGTTTTCTATGATATTTTACTATACATATATTACTAATCCAATTAAACAATTTTATTTAAGGCAAATATGGCTTAAAATCTACAAGGCATCTTCTGTAATCGGAGCCCAACATCTAATTTCTTAATATTTTTGGGAGAGACATAAATCTCTTAGCAATTGGTCCAATTAAATATATAACTATAGATTTAGAGAAAAAAGGCTGATGAATTAAATTTTTACATACATCATCTGCCATGTGAATCATATTTAACAAAATTTTCTTGAGACAATAAGTTCTTAAATAAAAAAGTGGCATTCCTATCAACTAAATTAATTTTCAAAGCTGATCGATCTATGAAAATTTCAACATAACTATTCGATATAAACTGGAGATTTTAGATCACTTTATCAAGATATCAAAGAAGCCAAACAGTGTCACTCTAGAATAATTGGTCTAGGTTATGATAATGATGATTGTTCTAAACTTGCAATATTCAGAACTGACTAAATCAGCCAGATTTAAAGAAGATAAAAGTGCTTATTTATTTATTTAGAAGTTTGAATATTAAGAATATTTTACAAATATGAATCTATAAGACCAAAGGAATTTAAACCATAATTTTTTGAAATATATTTATAAACCTAAAATAAATATTATTGAGAGCATTTATGTATATACATCTAAAAATAAAATTGAAAACTGAAGGTTTCAATTAACCTGTGAAATTTTAGCTGAATAATTCCTTGAGATCTAATAAATTATAAAAAAAATTTATAATGTTACAATTTCTGTATTGAACTTCAATGTCGGACTATTCTGCTTTCAGTTCATAGTTTTATTTAAAGATATGCTTAGATTGAGTAAGGAGGTCTTTATATTAATTGAAGTTGCATCCTTTCCACTTTAATTTAAAAGTGAATTTTGCGTGCACTGATAAAAAATCAGAGAGAGATGCGGAGTTCAAAAATCAGGACTGCTTAAGGCCTACAAAATAGTATAAGTGAATTATATGACTATCGAAATTTGCAGCTTAAAAATATTTTGCTGAAAAACTTATTATGAGACCAAGTTATATAAAAAATTATTTAACCCTTTAGTCGGCATTAATATTGGCGAACCGACTGGTCGCCAAAGGCGGCTAGTTTTCAATAAAAAACGGAGCAATTATCTATTTGGATTTAAGCCTAATTGGATCGTTATTTCTTTCATTTGAGCCTTAAAAATGACAAAATATGTTATAACGATACAAAACCTTCTTGCGGAATTATTTTTAAAGATATTTGGCTTTTGTAATGATCGAATTCTTTTACATGCCATATATTATTTTATGTAAATATTTGCATTTAGATATCAACAATAATTTTTTAATAAATATTCCTTCTGCTGTTATATTATGATTATTAAAATAGGTTTCTATATACTGAAAGTGGAATTTCTTTACCTGTAATTTATATAATAATTTGCTGAAATAACTTAATGTTAATTTCAGGTGAAAAAGTAATGGCATGATGTTCTAAGGTTCCACAAAGGAGCCTGACAATCATTTGAATTGAACTAGTCAGAGAAAAGTAGTTGTTCTCTTTAAGATAAGATTTAAAGAAGCTTGCATGGCTTTTCTCTTGCCAAATCAAATTTATATGAATTAATCATGATTTAAAACAGAGATATAGGAAATCACTAAATTCTGATCTTTTTAGTTTTTACACTAAAGATAATATTTTCTCGAATGTTAAAAGTTAAAGAAAAACGTAGAAATTTTTAACCGATGAGATTCCACAAATTTTAGGTATGAAAAGCAGACTTGTATACTGCCTTGAAAGTTTAAGGCATAACAGAGTAAAATATGCAAGTTAATTCAAATCACCAATTATTTCTTTAACGTAATTACTTAATTTATATGTATTTTTTGTTTACACTCTTCGATCTAGAATAACATTCATTCGATTTTATCATGAAAGTACATAGCTGATATCAACATCTAGAAGTTCGTACTGGCGTTCCAGCAACCTGTTAATACCTCCATGCCCCCCCCTAAAAAAACTGTTATTATGATTAAGGAAATTAGTGATCAGATTATTTGTATTTAAACCTATAATTCATTTGGTAATATTACTTTATTTTTTCTACTTTAAACTATCACTATTTTATCACTATTTTGAAAATGTATAAACAACAAATATTACTAGTAAGTTTAAAAAATTATATCGGCATGAAGTTTATTAAAACTTTGGCGGTAGTTAAAGAACAATTTCTGGCGGTGGATTAAGCTTTTATTTCACATAAAATAGGCATTTGAAATCAAAGTATACTAGGAAGCTCCTATGCATGATAATTATTGATTTCATTCTAAAGATATTTTTCAGTATTCTCTCTGGTAATTCAAATACAATAAAATATTTTGATATTCAGATCTTCCGATTACCTTTTATCAAAATAAATTCAGTTAGATAAATTGCAAAAATATATTGATAATTTATGATATAGAACATCAAAACAAAGTCTAAATTCCAGTATTAAGTGCTTAGCAACTGTTCGCACGATTAAACATTCACTGTGCACACTAAGCCCAATGGAATTTCTGATAAACAAGCCCGAATTTCTCCGCTGTAAAATCTTTAAACAATTTAGAGAGCTTTAATAATACGTGAAATATTTTGGTATAAATCCTTCACTCGCCCAAAATTTTCCTTTGATCTAAAATTTCATTCTAACAGATAGCCGGGATCAGACACTCGAATTAATTTGCCTTAAACTGAACAAGCATTTCTAATTAACATTAACCCGTTAGCTACTCTTATTTCTCGAAATGAATTCATTTCAACGGGTTGCAAATGTACGTAAGCGAAGTCACTATAAGGGGTTTGCCTGGTTAAATGAGAGCGCATCGCCAAAAAGCATTTATCCATTCGTAAAGCAAAATAAATGAATTTCTGACGGCGTCTTGAAACGATTTTAATTAATCAAAAGCTGAAAACGGATGGTGGATTCGACAAGCTCCCTTTTCTACACGTTTAATTGTTCTGCATTTCTGCAAAATGCCGAAACGATATGTTGAAAATGCGAAAACGGTTAGTTGAATAGCTTGCAGACCATCTATTATCAACCATGATTATTTCATCGCTTGTTGTTTCTCTAACGCTGAAGAAACTAAGTACTGAAAAGTTTAACGATGGACTATGAATAGCGAACATGACTTTACTGATACAGCAGCAGATTTAAGCCGAAAGGAGCGTCTCTTGTTTTTGTAGTACCGCCAACTAAGGCTAAGAGTACTACTTAGCTATACTTTCACCACATCCGCTTGCACAGCCCCTTCTTACAGGGGGGCACAGTCACATATCCCACAGATAGCACACAGAAGAACAACCATGCTCGAACCGGGACTCTCAGAGCGCCAGGAAGACTTGCTACCTCTGAGCCAGTGAGCCAGCATAATCTTTATATTAACATGAATATAAAGATGGTTATTTCATAATAATAATGATAGTGCCCGTGTGCCATAATATATGAGAACAAAAAATAAGCTTTAAACTTAACACAGGGTTTACACTATAATTCAGTTATAGAATGGCCAGTAGGTCCCGATACGACAAAGACACGCCGCTGTATTATATATATTTTTTATTATTATATTATTTTACACTTACGTTTGTAGAATTTGGAGATGGAGGGATGTTCTTGGGGGGTCCTTGAAACTCTAATTACTTATCATAGATTAATTACGACATTTGTTCTTTCTGATACGAGGATGTGTGTGTGTGTGTGTGTGTGTGTGTGTGTGTGTGTGTGTGTGTGT
>JAOUZG010036681.1:2452312-2480548 GCA_026289955.1 Argiope argentata
TGGAGAATTCGATATCTAATTTGGAATTCCTTTTATATTCTATTATTGGAAGTAACATCAAATGATAAAATAAATATCTTTTTTATCAATGCAATCACATTTTTATAGCAGTAAAATTTTAAGTTTTAATAAATCAAAAAAGTATAAAAATATATATTACTTAAAAACAGGACAGAAAAAACAAAGTGAAGAAATGTATTTTCTTTTTGATGACATAAGAATGTTACTTATATAAGCTTTCTCTTTTTTTTCTTGTTTATTTATTTTTTATTTTAGATATCTGAGTCTGTTCAACTTTTCGCTTCTTAATTCTTAAAAGCGCTTTTTACATTTAATGTATCAAACTTTGCACAGAGGTGAAACTGTAACATTCTGTGTTGCCCTTTCACTAAAGTTGTTGGAGCAGAACTAATACTTTTGCTCCTTTTTCCCTTTTTACGGTGGAGTTGTTTTAACAAATATTTTATTTAGTCTTTCAGAAGAGAGTGTCTTTTTTTTTCTTTGAAGAGCTCGAAATCTGTTTAATTAAATCTCACAGTACACCTGCAGATCTTTTAGGTTTAAGCTTAAATTCTTTTTTCCCCCTATTTTTCTTTTTTCGGAATAAATGCAACGAAGTCTATCACCTACCATTTAAAAAAACTGAATTAAAAAAAGGGAAAATATTCACTTATTCGTAAAAAAAAAATCTTAAACCAAATGTAGAAGGTTTTAAGTTTTGTTTTGTTTTTATTTTCATGTATTTATGATTTTTAGCTTTTTTTCTTAAATAATAGTTTTTTCATATTATAATTGCTATTATTATTTTTTATTTTTTTATTTTTCATGCAATCGTTGGAACAGAATTTGTATTTCAAAATATTTATTTAATTCATATATTTAAGGATATTGTATATACTGAAGTAAAAATGCCAGCCATTTTATTACTTATTAATAATTTTTATGAATCTAGAATTCTTGTTGTTTAATAAAATATTAACTTATTTTCTATTCTTTTTACTTACTAAAAAAGATTTAATAATTTTTGTATCATTAGATATCCTTCTAATGTTTTGTTAAGATTTTATCGTGAATTAAAATTCATTTTTAAATTTGTCTCTCTTTTGTTATTCAAATTTATTTGATTGTTAATGATATTTTAATTAATTAGGAGTTGATTATTGTATAGCTTTTAATGCATTAACAATTTCATTCATTTTACTGTAAAAAATGGAATGAATTGTTAATTAATGAGCATTTTAATAAAATTATTTTATTACAGCAACAATTTCAAAATCCTGCTTTGTTACTATGCCTACCAATCACTACACCCGAAGTTTTTCCACCTCATAAGTGGGATGCATCTAAGTGTGTTTGAAACTACGTAAATCCGACTTAAGATCAATAGTTTTCACTACCTATGAATCAAAACGGTAGCCAATGAGATCCTTTTCAACTGAATACAAATGAAACCAACCATTAAAGAGACTTTTATGAGAAATCTTCAGATACCTTTTCTGCAACATCTTCTTCTTCGACACTTTTGTAATATGCTATATAATAAAGTCAAAATAAATAGTCTGTATGTTCAAGATAATTAAGGAAATAATAGAGCCAGTTTCTTAGTGTCAAACACAGATTTAATTTAAATAGTTTTTATTTTATAAAAACCGTATTATTTAAAAACAGATATTTCATGGTACCTAGACACATCATTAATAACCCCTTATATCTATTTTTGAGAGATACTGCAAAATATATATTTAGTTTTGCTCACTTTTTTTTAAGCTTCAACAACTGAACCGTCCAAGATTGCTGTATGGATTTTGAAGATGGCCATTATTGATGTTGTATTACAATTTACTACTTTAGTACAATTTACTAGAATTTTCAATAAAATAGCTTAAAGTAACAAAACAAATTTTTCAAATTAAAAAAACAATTTTCTATTATCAAAAAGTGAAAAGGAATCTCATTTACATATATCATATTGACTATTTCAATTTCGTTTATTAAACAACTCTCGGGCACAGTCATACTAGGAACTAGTACAATGGAAACATATATTTAATCAATAAGAAATTAACTATTTAATCAAGATTCATAAAAAAATTCTAATCTTATTAGTTTTATTTAAAGTTATAATTTAAAGAAAATCTATATACGATGCTTCATATTTTTATATAATTTTTTTAATTAGTTTACACATTATTTTCTTTCTTATTTTTTTCAAAGAATTTCTACTTTAATTTCAAAACGAAAGTGAATGTTACTCAGACAAGAATGCAAAGCTTGCAGTTTCCAATTAATTCAAAAAAAAATGTTTAAAACCTTTTAAAAGCCCCTACCAGATATAAAAGAAAGCGCCAGTATTTATTTAAGTTAATTGAATCAACGACATCTTTCCTTATATATTCTAATATCGAATAGAATTGAAAAAATAAATTCGAGTTAAAGGTGTAAAGATTAAATATGTACACAGTTTTGAATCATAGAAAGATACACATCCCCACAACTTTGATTGGAAGAATACAAAACAAAATAATGTATCATAGTTTGAAGAGATAATTAAAAATAAATATCACTTTCTGTTTAAAATTCTCGGAATATCTCGAAGGATTAATTTCTCTAAAGATGTCACCGAACGATAAAATATTTGATTTGACGATGTTATTTTATTTTAAATTATAAACTTTCATTTATCTAATGAACTAGTTGAATACTGCTTTTGTTTTTTTCTTTTAAATCCAAGAATTTTCGCTGAATACGCAGACGATTTCAATTATGTTTTCAATCATCATTCTAAATGCGAATTTGTTGGTACTGAAAATGAAAGCATCAAGAACATAAATCTAAATATTTTTTTTAAAAAAAAATAGTGTGTACTGACATTTGATTGTTATATTAAAGCAATCAAATTGTTAATAAAAATAATGTTTCCACATTGGTTCGTTGTAACTGCTTTTCGGAATAACCCATATGTTCATCAGAGTTCAAATAAAAAAAATGAATGGATAACAACTAGAAATTGAAAAGAGGATCGATGTTTTAAATCAGTAAATTAAATGCAAAATTACTGTTGAGATGTCTGACATAAAACGCCATATTCTCGGGTTTTGTAAACATAAGTTACGCCTTTTAAAATAATTTTGAATTGGTGAATAATTATTAAATGAAAAATTATTATAACTTACTAGATGATCATTTGTAATAAAGCAATTAAAACTAAGTAATTTTTATTAAACTTTGATTAATTTAAAAGTAAGTCACTTCATCACTTTTCAATACCTCTTATTCGCCCAAATAATAAAGATTAGTGTATATGTGTGCACGTACTCGCTCTACAGAGCAGACCATTTAATCTGCAGCAACTAAATCGAATGCGGCATTTCAGGGCGATTTTGTTTAGTTTTAATTAACATCTTTATCAATTAAAAATTAAGCTGAATTTTGGAGTTTTGTTCGATATAACGACCCTAAATATAATCACATAAAAATAAATTTAGCATCTTTTCAGAATTTTAAAAGCTTTCTCTTTAATGATATCAGTTTAATAATAGTTCATTTAATAATAGTGATATCAATTTAAAAATTTCATAAAAGTTAATATCAATTAAATAAATACTTAATATCAATTTAATAATAGTTAAATTAATAATAGTGATATCAATTTAAAAATTTCATAAAGATTAATATCAATTTAATAATAGTTAAAAATATTAATTATAGTTACATTGTTACATGATGTTAAAATGTGGTTATTTTTTAAATGAATTTTTTTACCTGATTTCCAACAACGCATTACAATGTTGTCTTGAAATTCGAACTGTTTTCTTTAATTATCTTCTGACGGCGTGATTTTCTTTCATTGTTGATATCTAAAGAAGAAGAATTTTATATAATATCTCTGCAGTTTATAAACTCAATAAAAAGTGGTTAAAATAACGTATAATTTAAAAGATAGATGGGCCATTCATTTATGTTTTCCATTGCGTCATGATGTCATGGGACTGGTTACCACTAAAAAGCTCCTTGCACACGATAAACAGAAATTTAGTGAGACAATTATAATAAGACGGTGTTAATGCCTGATAATTTGACGGAATTATGAACGTGAGATTATATCTAAATTATTTATCTGAATTCAAACAGCTAATAACCAACTATTCATCAAAGGCGATTAATCTCTACCAATAATAAAACTGAATGCGTTTGTTGCATTATAGCTCTATATGCCAGATCTTTTGACATACATAAATAATAATAAATAATTAAATATTTTACAAAAATACTTATGTAAGTGTAAATTTGCATCGTGGAAATTTATTTAATGAAATTTTTATTAATAAAAGAATATTATGCTATGTCGATTTAAACTCTGCTGCTCCTTCTTGTAATGTAATTGTAAGCATAACCCCGAAAGGTTATTCCGTCACACCTGATGGCTTTCAGATAAATGTAAATAATCGAAACACTACGACAGCAGTGAAAGAAACTATGGTTGAATCCTAAGGGTCATTACCGATCACGGTACAACCCTTCCGCGAGGAGACACACCTCACCATAGACAGGAAGTAGTCGAAACCGCAAATTTCAGTATCTACCAGAGCGGCAAGAGCCTTAACCAGCAGGATTATCGATGCCAAATATGATGATTGAATCATTCTGCTAGTTTCTAAAACGTTCAATAGCATATTTATTATATAATATTTAATTAAAAATTACCAGCATTTTCTTGCATACAAATGACATCGAACACATTGTATTCGAATTCACTAATGAATTCTTCACTTTTGAATTCTTAATCCTCAAATTTTCGTATTCAAAAATGCATAATATTATTCATTAAAACTATTTATTCATACATTTACATTAAAATTAAATTTTTAATAATGCATACAACTACTTTGAAAATATCATTTATTATTTATTTATTACATATTATTTATAAAATCGTTTTAAAACTTTTAAATAATTATTCTTAAAAAATTAGTTAAAAAATTGTCGTTTTCTCTCTTTGTTATAATAATAACTCACATACAATTTTTCTTCACACAAATTTTTGAAAAAAAAATCATATTTCTATTGTTAGTGTTGCTTATGGTTAGTTTTGAAATGAGTTAAGTTACGCAATATTGAATCAACTATGCAATAAAATAATAAATAATTTGTATATTCAACAGCTAAGAAACATGTCTCGAAAGTTTGTTTATCGGGATATCCGTTTCCTTAATCAGTTCAATGCCACATCCGTTACCAAAGAAAATATAAATGAAAGATTAAAAGACTTGAACAAATTCCATACGAGAATACTTGAATTATTTAAACTTACGCAACTAAATAAAGCACTCATGATGTTGATCAACATATCACTTCTACTTGGAGTTTTATATGGTAAAGTAAAAATTTAACAATTTTCTAGTATTTATATAATTTTAAGTATTTATAACTTCGATTAGCGAAAACATAGCAAGAGCTGTTTAACAAAAATAAACTGTTTTCGTTTCTATATAAATATGCAGAAAGAAATTATAATTTTTCTCGTCGTTTACTTTCTAAAGTGGATTTTTCATCGCAAGATTCTTTTTTTTTCCCCTAGTTTCGAATGGCATAAATAAAATCAAGCAATGGTATATAAATTATCTTTTCCGTTGAAAGGTTGCCATCTTTTCTTTCTTTAATTGAATTTTGTTCTGGCTAGAACTTTGGAAACAATTATTCGATTTCTTTTTCTTTTACAGCATTTCCATATTTTTTAAATCTTTCATTGATGACATAGTGCTGTTTACCTCTTTTTCAGTTCCATTTTTCTCCCTCTGATTTAATGTGTTCTCAAATCTGTTGCCATAATTTATTTAAAAAAATTTATTTGCTTGTAGAACTCAAAAACCTAAGCTTGCGAATAGTCTAAAATTAACTGGCATTACATAATGTACGAGTGGAAAAATAAAATTATTTGAAACAATTTTTCTGGCTTTGATGATTGCATACACGGTTTATGCATTCGTTTACCATATTTTGCAAAATCGTCTGATTAATTTCAAAGCTAAATTGTACCGACATTGAAAACATTTATTGGAAATATTTTAAAACCAAGCTATTTTAATTTGCAAGGACTTAATTATAAACTTCATTTTAAAACATCATCTTTAATATGAGAGAAACTCTTCAAATGAACCTCGGTGTATTAATTTTGTCAAGTTCTGTTCCTTTGCCGTTCTCGAAAAATCTTAATATCAAGTTTATTGAGCAAACACAGCTGAATGTGTGTTCTTTAGATGATTTGATAATGACTTCAAAGCCTATCCGTGGAAATTGTTTCTTTAAAAATACAAAAAAATGAGTCTGATTCTGAAGATGGGTACCGAGAAAAGTGAATTAAATCTGTCTTGTTTTCCTTTAAAACAATATAGAGCGGATATTGGTTTAATTCACGATAAACTATATAGAGCTGGTTATATTACCACTAACATAACCAGCGTTCAAATTAGAATCCCAAAATTTAAATCTGAAGACTTATTTCCATTTACTTATACCTTATATGTTGAGTTGGCATCTATTTCTTTTTTATATCAGTATTATTGTCTTGATATGAACCCAATCAATATATTTTTAATGATCTTTTAGTTAATTTTTTTATGTTCATATGTTTCAAGCCGGCTTATCAAACAGACAAAATATACCTAAAATATCCGCCATATTTGGGGTATCTAGATTTTGACACTTTCTTGGAATATTTTCAAGGTATACTAATTTTATTAATGTAATTCAAATATTTAATTATGAATATGAGTGTATAACTCAATGCATATTAAATTATGTATATTAAGTTAATTATGAATAAAATTATAAGTATATAACCGAAAATATTTTAAATTATAAATATAACAATATATTATGAATTATAACTCTTATTCGTTCAAATTAAAAAATACCGTTTAAATGTTAGTACATTATTCTAATATTCTTAATTAATTATTCTTATAAATTTATATTATATTGTTTAAAAGTTGTAAAAAAGTGCATTGTTTTAAGAGTTAAAAAATGTCAAATTCATTAATAAAGTAAATGAGTAAGTCATTATGGAAGTAAACGAGTCAGTAAGTAAGCGATAAATACAATCCAAATAGTATTCGAATTGTTGTTTCATATATATTACTTAGATTGAAGTGGCTTTTAAATATGAATTTTCAATTTTTATTTTTCAAAATACTGAAACCAGCTCCCTTTAAAGAAACTTGTAATTATATTGTAATCATAGTTTATGAGACTTGCGCCACGAAACTACTTTTATAAAAAATTAAAATTAATAAAAAATACCTTGCATAAAAAGAGAGAGAGAAGTAGGACCTAGGCACTTACATTGCCTTAATATAAACCTGATAATTTTAAAGTATTGGAGTTAGAATACGATAGAAGAATGTGCAAAATCTTCTTCAAAATCATATCCCAAAGGTCACATTTGAAAGAAGAAAAACCAAATTATGAAAAGTAATGTAATAGATAATTTCCGATCAATTTATGGTCATCAAAATGAAACCGGTTTAAATCGAATTCGTAATAAAGGTATCAAAACCTTATCTAGAAGCATTCATTAATTCAATGCTAATATGTTCTCAAATGAAATAGTAAATTTGGGCAAAATTAAACACTTTTATTTAGAGGATAATTCCAAAAATAAAACCTAACTGTTACGCTATATGTCCCAGTATTAATGCTTTTATTAAAATATCTCATTATTAATTAAAACAAAGAAAACGTTTTAAGGCGACCAGGGACCTTTAAAATGACTTTTTGCAATTTTCATCTTAGCAATTTGAAAATTTTACAGACATTAAGAGTAACACAATAGGAGATGACACACAGAATTTTAAAGCATTGTATCAATTTATTTATGAGTTAGGGGGGTTAGTATATTATAATATTAATGATAAATAACTTTAATGAAAAATGCTCTAGGTGCTCCAAATTTGTTCGAAAGAATACAAGTTTTTATTATTAAATACTCTAACCCTTTTGGGAAAAAAGTTGGGATTGATCTATAAATATCGAAAATAACCGATGTACTAACTCAAAATTACTTAAACTTTTTTAAAAAATCAGCAGTTTTAATTTATTATAATGGTTAATTTTGATATTTCGTTCTCAAACTTCAAAATCAATCCCAGCTTTTGTTCCAAAAGGGTTTGAGTAAGTAACAATAAAAACTGGTATCCTTTCGAACAAATTTGGAGCGTCTGGAACATTTTTCATTGAAGTTATTTATCGCTTATACAATATTATATTAACCCCCCTAACTCATAAATAAATTAATGTAATGCTTTAAAATTTTGTTTGTCGTCTCCTATTGTATTTCTATTAATGCCTGTAAAATTTCAAATTGTTAAGGTGACAATTGCAAAAAGTCATTTTTAAGGTCCCTGGTCGCCTTAAGAAAAGAAAAAGATATAATTAATCTAATGTTCCATTCATAACATCGTTTGATGAATTGAATTCGCTATTTCTGATTTGCTCGCAATATTTATTTTAAAATTAATTCACACTATTAATAAGCAAAATATTATGAAATAAATTTAGTTGCATGGATCTTATAATAATCAAATGTTTGAAATTAACTGTAATATTCATAAAATGTGATCATTTAATGTTGTTTTGGTGTATACAGGTATACAAATAATTTTATAAATTATTATTCTTACTTAAAACTAATTCCAAATTGTTTAATGAATAATAACATGGTATATGATTTAAGAAAAATAAATCCAATTTCAAATCTCTTTCGCACCACGAATATTTTAAACGAATTCTGATGTATTTGTGATTTCTGATGTACACAGAAACACATATGCAGTAGCTCAACCTTTATCGCTGATAATTTCATTCTTAGAATATAATACAATTCTATTTATTTTTTTATTTACACTGCATTTTGAGATTATTATTATTCTTAAAGAAATTTCTTAAAACTAATTTGGGTTGAAAGAATAAATTTTATGCATAACAGAATTTTGTTAATGCTTTGCTTGATGAAGATGAATTTGCTCCCCTAAAAAGCTGAAAGATTAAATTCACCTGAATTTGAATATACTAAAATTCCGCTGAAACTCAAACACTCTTTCATTTTTGACTTGTTTGGCGGTAAAGTACATTTTCCCCAAGATTTGATTATAGTTACATAAGAACATAAAGTGCACAAAGAACATTTTGTTGAATATTCTAAAAATGTTTATATCAGTAATTTATGGGGCTTATTTCACCCAGAATTCTTTTAAGATGATTTTAGCATATTTAAATAATTTGTTACTAATGTAAGGCAATTTCAAATAACAAATTCACGCTGTAGCTACAAATATAAAGAAAATAAAATGTAAGCTCTAAAATAGAATACCAAATTGATTTAAATTCTAATTTTAAAATTTATGTTTGGTAAATGTTACACAATTTGTTACATCTTAAGGTATCCGACTATGCTCAGAGCAGATTTTTCCAAAAAAAAATGTAATGCTTATATAATGTTTTTAATAATATAAGGATGAAATGATGAATAGAAGTAAAATTATTTAAACATATATGTAGTTTTTTAATAAAAGCATACTTTGATGTAAATTTTAATATCTATACTACTATTATAAATGTAAAAGTTAAGGTTGATGTTAATCAATCGCACAAGAACAGCTGGACAAAATTATATGAAATTTAGCCCAATGATACATTATAATCTAGAATAGAGCATAGCTTCCTATTTGTAACGGTTAATTGAGTGGTTAATTTTTTATTGATTAAAAACTAACTTTTCCGCCAAAAGTCTTCATTTCGCCACCTCCAAATGAGTAAGACTTCAGTTTTTTTCTCACGTTAATGAGGTTAGGCTTAAAATGTTTTTGACCGATCACTTAAAACGATTCTGTTTCAATTCTTAGTGTTAGATGCATTTAAAATTAAACAATGCTAATTATCGATTTTTCAGAAGTAAAGGAAATTAAGAATTTTTAATCTGTATTGCGTACCCTAGCTGGCCACTCATTTGAGTTAAAAATTCACGCATGCGCAGTGTGTTGTAATTGCTGACAACTGCATTTTCCTTTTAATTAGTTGTGTGCTTTTTCCATGCGTACGGTAAAAGCTACTCTATTTATAAAAACTATAATTGTTACACCAAAAAAAATTGTTTTCCTTTTTCTTTGCTATATTGCACGTGTCAAATATCTTAGAATGTAACTATCTTCTAAGAATTATATCCAAAAACAAACATTATAAACAAAAATAAAATTTTGTGTGTAATATTTGAAATCATCCAAGAAATTTTGAAATTTTTTCTGCAAAATTTACCTTAAAGAATCGTAAATCACTACAAGAATATTCCACATCAAATTCATAGTTCAGATCCTAGTTTGCATAACCAATTATAAGTTTAGGCCCTAATTATAAATTTCATTACATTATTTTAATCATTTTTGAGATATGAAGATACGTATACATTTGAATTATGAAAAAAAATCCTTCTTCGGAAAATGCCAGTAAAATTCATAAATGCTTATAAATTTTTTTAAGATGTTTTTTTAGTTTGCTATATCTTGGCTTCTAATTGATATATAGGCAAAATCCGGATATCACTAGAAACAGAAACAATCCTGTTTTTTTAAAATTATATTAAAAATATGAATTTCAATCAAGTTCATGTTCTTAATGTAATCCGATACTTTAAAACGAATTTTGAAAGAAAGTATTAAGAGCGGCATACGTTTAAAATCCCTTTCTTTAATTATAAATAAGTGTTAATACTGAACTAAAATAAATAAAAAAACCTTAAAATATTACTTTACCCATCCAAAGATTCATTATTGAAACGTAGATAGCATCAATTATAGATTAAAATGATAACAATGATATGAATTCTTTTCTTTTTCATTAAAAAAAATGTAAGAACAAATTATGTCGCCATTACGATTATTATTTCCCATTCGTAAATCGACATCTTGTTTTGGCTACTGACAAATTGTTCTGGAAAAGAACAAACAGCGTGTCTGCGGTCATAAAAAGAACAAACACATTCGAGTTCTCGTTCGAATGCCAAGTTCAATAATCAGTAGCTCGTTAAGAGCAATTAGCGTCATCATGGCGGTCAAATCTATCAGCAAACGATTATCAAATACTCTCTTTTTACTGCGGAAGTCATTTGCTTCCCCACTTAGCACGATAAAAAAAACGAAAGGTAGAAAATAACTCGACCTAGACAGAATCAAAGAATCTTAATGTTTTGCAATGATGTATTGATTGATTAATGATTTGCAGACAGAATTATAACTGCAATTAACGGAACTTGTTTTTTTAACAACATTAGTTCAAACACGTTTTTCAGATTTTTCAAAGAAGACATCAGAATAAATTAAGAATTCATCAATTAACATTGTTCCATTTCTGTTTTGAATTATAACAAAGGCCATTCATTGTACTTGAACTTTATAATTACGTTAAGTCTTCTTTTTTCTTAGCAAACAACTAAAAAATAATAAATAATTAGTTTTGTTCCATTTAGTATGAAGTTTACACATATCACCTGTATAATTAATAAATTAATAATGCTTCATTTCTGTTTTGAATTGCAGCAAAAGCTATTAACAGCTGTAATCAAAATTCAAAATTATGCAAAGTCATTGTTTTTTCTTAGCGAACAACTTAAAGATAATTAATTTGTTCCATTTTAGCATGGTATTTGCACATGATACCATCTGTTTCTTTCATGATTGCAAGATTTGGATTCTAATGTAAAATTTTTGAGATAGCTGAACTAATTAATTATAAATTAATCTTTGCTAATATATCGACACCTGCGGTTCATCTCAACTCACCGCTGTCTTACTTATTATAAAGAATTGTTCTTATAAATAAACCCATTAAGGTTAACTTTGAAAATTATAAAATTAGGGAAAATTGAGGCAATTAAATCCATGTTTTATCTAATTAAATAAATAAATACGACATATTTTAATTAAAACAGTTAGTAATATAAAATAAATTAAGTATATTTAAAGATTAAAAATATGACAAAAACCATAACTAAGTTTCTAATTTAAGAGCTATAATTACATTATCAAGAGAAACATGAAGCGATTTAGGAATTACCTTTGTAGTCAGTACAATATCTTTTCAGTCAGTTTTATTCTCACCGTTACAAATAACAGTTACATGGATCGCAATGGATTCAAAATTTGAATTTCCGAAGATCACTTCATGTCTGAGGGGAATCAGTGGCGTAGGGAAGTTAATAAGGGGCGCTGTATGATATTTTCGTTTTCAGTAATCATTAGTGTTTTAGTAAGTATAGATGACAACAAAGGTATGATCTTATTTTTCTTGTTCTATGAAATTTCATTTCAAACAGTAAATTAAACTCTAATATTTTGTTGTTGTTACTTATGGCACTTTACAACCCCGCTGACAGTGGTTTAAACCGAAAAAGGATATTTTTTTTCTTTTTTCTTCAGTAACACCAACCAGAGCCAAGAGTACGACTTACCTACTTCATGCCCCTTATTCACTTGCACAACTCCCTTTTTATATAGGGTGGGGGCACATTCCAACACCTCACAGAAAGAACACAGAAGACGGGGAACAATGTCCGAACCGGTACTTGAACCCAGGAAGCCCATGTTACAGAGAAAACACACAACCCCTATTCTAGGACGCCAACACTAAAATCGTGTCCTAATGGCGTCCTATAAAAGTTGGAACATCTATACCTTCGTCACTCTCTAGGGTGAATTATGCTTGTTGGAAAATGGCAGATCGTGGTCGGTTTAGTATTAAAACTATTTAGATAAAAAAAATGTATGGTAGATTCAGTGTTGAAATTCTTTAGATAACCAGTGGGAGTGGTCTCACCAATACCTTCTCACATTTCAGAGAACGTATCTTGTCAGAGAACGCTTTACGTGGCATTAGCGTGCAATATCTATGGAATATTACCTTTTGGTCTTAATTTGGCATTGTTACTGAAGCTATCGGGCCATCCTTGGCGAGATATTTGGCGATCAATTCCTGGCATGCGTTAATAGTATCCAAAAACCAATTTTTGTTTTAGAAATGTTTTTCTCAACTGTTTGAAACAAAATTTAGCATAAAACTGCATTTCTAGCCACAAAATTGTATGCCAAGATTGATGTATTTCAGTTATTAAGTTTTTGAAATATCCCTTTTAAAGGTTTCTGAGATTATACACCGACAGACAGTAAACTTTTCTTCGGATTTGGCCCAAAACTTGTTAGGTGTCTGCAATATATATGTTAAATCTGTGTACAGAATCTTCTTAGCTCATTCTCTTCCTTTTGAAGTTATCGTGTTAATTTATATTCGTACAGCCGTACCTTCCTCTAAACAGATTTCACTCAAAATTTGATAGAAATCTGCATATTTAGCGAAAAGTCTTTATATCAAATGTCACCCATTTAGCTCAAAGCATTTTTGATTTATCTTTGTTACTGACATTTTCAAAAAAATATTTTTTTGAACTTATTTATTTCTTAACAGAGGAGTCTAATCGAAATCTCTTGTTCAAATTTTTAACGGTCTCTGTAGCTTCTGTTTACTACGTATACTAGAAAATAAAAATTCTATCGTGATTTAAATAAATAATAGCTTTGAAGAATCACAGGTTCATAAAAGTATATTCATTAATTGTCAATTGCCAAGTGCAGGTGCATTTAAATCCAATATGAGGTATCACACCGAGTTTCTAAGAACAAATAAACCAAATTTAAGTAACTGCTAGTTATTAGGGGTTGGTGTCAATACCTGCTCAAGTAATTAATACACGAACGTTTAATTGCATGAAAACTATTACAAATTGGTGTCAATCCTTGCTCAAATGTTGAGCTTTCTTTTCCTCATATGTCTATATCAATTATTTAATTATCATTTTAATAATATCTTGAAAAGTGTACTTTACATTTAAAATAATTTAAACAATAAATAAAATTAAGTATTCGATCTTAAATTTCAAATTTAAGTCATTATTTATCTTAATAAATTTAAGTCATTAATCCATTTAAATCGGTTTGAAATAATCACGAGATATCTCTATCGGTTTCTATCAGCCACTCTCTCTGTTTCCCTAAATATGTGTGTGTAATGATATTTTAAAATTAAATTAAACACTAATTAATTTCCATAGCTTTATCTTAATTTAGCCCATTGTAACATCATTCTAAAAATACTCTCTCATTTTCTAATCCATTCCATTTGTTCTAGTTAATTAATTCAACAGAAACTTTCAAAAACTACTTAATCAGCTAAAAGCTGACTAATTCCCACACTCTGAGTAAAGGCATAAAAATTTCCCTGGTAAACATATTCTTTTAAAAGATCCCTATGATTCCCTTACTCGAGATGTACACGTTATTGACATGCGTCAAAAATCCCGATTAACAATCTAAAAGTATCTATTCACAGGGATAAAAGTTTCATCAGCTTTTTGTCATTCCGTTTTGTGTCGCTCTATGTTGTGCTCGTAGCTTTTGCTTCTACATAATGCCTGCTTTCCTTGATGGAATAAAACGATTTTAAAAATTCAAAGTGCCATCGATGTCGTCAAAACCACCTTCTGCTTACAAATAATAATAATAATACATTACATATATATAATTTTTTAACTAACTTGAACATCTCAATAAAGATATAAGGTTTAGGATTTATAGCTACAATGCCTTTTATCCCTGGTTTCCAGAAGTTAATATCTAAAAAGTCTTGTCAATAAACAAGAAAACACACACAAAAAAAACCAAATTGGAGTTTCACTCAGTTAAAAGTTAAAAGCAGTTCCACTGGTGCACTTTAGTGCATATTCGAGAGTTCCAATGAAGAGAAGATGTAATGGATTTTTTAACATTTTCAATTTTTCCTGCTGGCAAACAAAGTTTTGGAGCTCAATAGATTTGGAAATGAAATTACACCTATGATGTCACAGTTCTTCGTCTGCCTTTTAAAAATGCATCTGCTGTCAAAGATGCGTACACAATAATAAAGCAATGCTATTAAAAGCAGGTCAACTTTTTGAAAACGCATCTGCCTTTAAAGAAGCATACATAATAATGAATCAATATTGGTAAAAGCGGGTAAAAATATTTTTTTGCGCGTGAATTTCGTAGATATCAAAACCACCTAACCAAACCAACATCATGTTCTCAAGTGATAAAATTAATTAGCGTGGAATGTAACCTTAAGTTTATCAGAATCATTTTGAGCATATGATTCACATCTTCAATTCATCTGTTTGCTTTGAAAGCGATCCAATATTTCGAAGGCTAATTAACATTATATTGTTGATAACATATTTCCAGATTACCTAATTCCCAAATGAAAACTTTTATAATTTTAATTAGGCAAACATCGTACTTCATTCGAGATTCTAAATGACGGCACACAATGGACCGCCAATAAAATCATATGCTAAATCAATGGAAATGCTTTTGGCTTTGGACGCGAGCTAAATCAATAGGAACTCTATTAGTTGCAAATGTAAACTAAATCATTAGAAAGCCTGGGGGCTAACAAAGGGGGGTGGAGGTAGGAGCTTTCGAAATGCGTGTCGTTCTATTCATCGATGATATGCCCTTCGCAGCGCATCCTTTAGAAAACTAACATTTGTAGCCTGGCTTTTGAAAATAATTTTCTATTCATTCGTCAATGGTTTTTTTCCTCCGAAAA
This sequence comes from Argiope argentata, assembly GCA_026289955.1. Taxonomy (NCBI): domain Eukaryota; kingdom Metazoa; phylum Arthropoda; class Arachnida; order Araneae; family Araneidae; genus Argiope; species Argiope argentata. The sequence continues at coordinate 2,467,994 of JAOUZG010036681.1, forward strand.
ACGTGATCTTTTTATTTATAATTTATTCGTAATTGAATTTGTTGAAGAATTGAAAATGGGTACATGTATTTTGTTGAACTGAAGAGCTGTACAGAAGAGTTTAAATTTGGTCTTGTTTTAATTTGTCGAATAAACGTTTTACTGTGGAATTCAATTGATTTCGTTTTAAACTACCGGGTGTCCAAAAAGTTCCCGTACTCCAAATTTAAAAAGTCATTATCCATTATTTTTTTTCAAGTATATTAAATTTTTCCATACGAGTAATGACACCATGTATATGCTTGAAGCTTTTTTCAAATCTTTTTTGACCACCTCGATCCCCTGATCTGACCATCAAGGACTTTTTTCCGTGGGGATATTTAAAGGACAAAGTTTATGAAGGGGATCCTCAAACAATAGATGATTTGAAAATCGCAATTTCCCCAAGGATACAAGAAATCACTCCTAGCATGTTAAAACGCGTTTCCCAAAACATGCGCAAACGAGTTCAGCTTTGCCTCCAAGAAAGGGCTGGACATTTTAAATATTTATTATAAATGTAAGTTCATTATTTTTTCCTTAGTTATGTTAAAAGTGCTTTTTATCATTGGCATAAAAATAATTCTTTTTAAACCTATTGTTTTTTGTAAAATAAATTCACAAATCATCAGTACGGGAACTTTTTGGACACCCTGTATAAGAAATTTAAGGCATTTTGTTATAAAGGTCATGTCAGCAAACCTTTTGACAACTAGCAATAAATTGTTAGTTGCTAAAGAAATAAATTGCTAACATAATAATTGACGACTAGCTTCATTTGGCCACTTGTTTTTTGCACAGAGTATTGATATTTTGGCCTGGTGAATATTAATATGGAATGCACATCTTTAAAAAATTCCCTCTCATTTGACTAGCAATTCCTAATTAATTACAAATTGCTAACATGGTTTCGTTTTTAGACTGTCGTGATGTCTGTAAATTGTCCGCTGTAAAAATCGTAAAAACAGGATTAAACTTTAAATCAAGGATCACAAAATTTGATTTCTTTTGCTATCGTTATAAGCACTCATTAAAAAGTTTTTAAGTAGATATTTAATTAATAAAAAAACAAAAAAGATTTTAAATGAAATCTGCCATGCATATTTCAATGCATCATGTCTGAACATCATTTCTTGAACTACCAATCACCACGTACTCGTGCGAGTTAAATTATATTTTCATTCATTTGAATTGTTTCATTTGATTGAGTCACTTTAGTATAGACAACGATCCAAAAAAATTGTCTCACATTGATTGTTTAGAAATAATATCACACTTCCTATTTCATTTCATGTAATCATGCACTCAAAATGACATTTTTCTAGGTTTTATTTGCCGTAGTGATTAACTTATTTTTTTAAAAATCAGAGCTTTTTTAAAGGTGGTGGCAACGTGCTATTAAAAGCTGTTTTTTTGAGAAACTCGTCCAGATAATAAAATTTCAATTTTTTGCTTCCGGTTTTTCTTATTTTTTCCCCTACGGATTTTTGTTGACTCACATTCCCAACATAACATCATGTTCTGACATGATAATAATAGAAAACCCAACTCTCCTCTTATATAAGTTAAAAGCACATTATAGCATAAACATAATTTTTGCACTGATTTGGAAATTTTAAAATTGAATTTACAGTAATGACATCATTTATACACGCTGAATTTTTTTCTGTAGTTTCATAAATGCTTCCAAATTAATTTTAGACATAATTTGCATCATTTTTTTTCATTTTCGAATTTGCCTTGTTATTAAGAAAAAGATGTGGAACATCCATTTACCTATATCCATATAGTTACAATTTGTTTGGTACTTTTCCGTTAACCGGGCGCAAGCGAAAAATCCCCAAATAATCCATAATTCTGCCAAAATTCTTACAGTTATATTAAAGCGAAATATTGCCAAATAATTTAGAACCCCGCCAAATTTCTTTGGCGATTTTTCGCTTGAGCCCGGCTAAAGGAAGAATACTTTTTTTAAAATTTTTTATTAAGATTAAGGTTCTTTATCGCACGTTTTTGTCACTATTAATATTATAATTTTAAAAAAATGCATTAATTTAATATTAAATTCAAAGCAGAGTTCCCAATGTTATCAGCATTTTAGTATTTATAGATAGGCATTCTTTTTTTAAATTTATGATGTAAAAAACATTACTACCGATTACAACAATTGATACAGTAAACCTAAAACAATGCCATGATATTAAACTTGAAATGTAACGTCTTCTGTATCTGATTCAAATAATTTTATTAGTCAAAAGAAGATTGCGTATTTTCTAATAAAGAAATATTTTTTAATATAATTTAATATAATCTCTAATACAGAAATATTTTTTTAATGTAATTGTACTTGAAAATACCGCATCGATGCCATATGTGAATTTTTCAAACCATAACTTGTCAAATCTAGAAAAAAAGTTTAGCGAGTTATTTATAACTCGTATTTATAAGCATTTATATGAGGCATTTGGCAAGCATTTTATAACTAGCCAAATTTAGTAATTAATAAAAATGGAAATCGAAATGCGTTGCTAAGCGCAACACTAGAGAACGGCTCTACCGATTCGGCTAATTTTTATTTTAATAATCGGCTAATTTTTATTTTTTGGTTCTTATGGAGAGAAAAAATGAAAAAATTGCGAGGAAAATAGTTAAAACGACACTTTTCTTACTTTCCCGCCAAAAATCTTCATTTCCTTGCCCCACACCAACTGAGTAAGATAGCAGGAAGTAATAAATTATCATTTGTTTAGAAAGAAATGCGCGAAGTCAGTTGGTTTTCATTTATAGATAACGGGATGTTTAAAAAAGAAAGAAAAAATAGTTGCTTTTATTATTAGTCTGTATGAATATTTAATCTATGTCTGCTCAAAATAAAGTCATAATAAGAGTAATAAATAAAGAAAAAAACAATAACAGAGGGCAAAAAGGGTTTGTAGGAAGGAAAATAGTGAAGAAAAAAAGAATAGAAAAATAAAGAAAAAAAAAGGGTGTGTGTGTGTCACCATTATTTCGTCTGTGCGAGGCATTTTCCAAGCTGTTTTAAAGCTTTCGCATCTCTTGAAAACCAATTGTGTCTTTATTTGTTTAGTGTGTTTACATTTATGAAAATTTGAATCTCATTATTCTATAAAAACGTAGAATTTTAGACCTTTCCCTCCACCATTTAAGTAAAATATCAATTTCGGGACAATCATTGCTCGGATAGAAAGTGAAAGATGAGTAGTACAATGAACAGAACATCTGAAGAAAATAATACTATAAGTGAATTACATGATTATCAAAATTTGTTTGGTTTAAAAATATTTTGGCGAAAAACCTGTTATGAGACGCAGCTACATAAAATATTGTATGAAAATTTTAGAGAGCATTAATACTGGCGAACCGACTGGTCGCCAAAGGCGGCTAGTTTAGTAATAAATCTGGCAAGTTTTTTTTTATAACTCGCATTTATAAACATTTATGTAACAATTGAGGTTTTGTCAAGCATTTCATAACTCTCCAAATTTAGTAATTTAATTTTAAAATGATAAAACTATATTATGTTCATAGCTTCCAGTGAAAGAATCGTCGATTTATCAATAAATACAACATTCTGTACAAAAAAAATAATTAAATATTCATGCAATTTCTCCCTGTATGTGTAGAGAAATTTAATATTTAATCAAACATTTTTCAATCCTTATATTAAAAAAATTAAATATATATTGATATTTTTACTCTGCTTATTGTCGTACTACATAAAATGCTAGAATGTTAAGAATCAATTCAAAATGTATATTCTATAAAAAATCAAATATTTCAAAGTTCAAGAAATATCCTACATTTTTCGAAATCGTTTGAGATTAGTTTTACATTTAAACACATTTATTTTTTTTAAAATCGTGACTCATATAAAGATAAATATTGAAGAGATTCCAATTCCGTTAAAGACGTCTTTAAATTAATTCCAAACACATTTGAATAAATATCATAAATTTATAAACTGAAATTGAAAAATTAGGAACTGTTGAGGGCTCAAAATATATAATTAATTAAATTTTGTTTTCGTCTCTCTCTTAATTTAAGCTTTTCTTAATCTCTTAATTTAATCTTTTTTTTTCTTTTTCTTTTTTTGAAGAAAAAGTAAATGAAGCGAAGCTTATCTTCTGGTATTTGAAAAAATTTAAAAGATGATTTACTTATACGGAGGAAAAAAAACCGAATTAAAATAAAGATTTAGATTTTTGTTATTTTTATTTCTATTTATTTCTAATTTATTTCTCTTTTTACAGATTTTTTTAAGCAATCTTTTTTTAGGTTATTGCTCCTATCATTCTTTTTTTTTCATATAATCGATAGAAACTCAGAATTCGAAAATTATTTATAGCTTTCTGATTTAGTGAAGTTATAAGGGTTGAAATAAAAAAAATGGCATCTGTTATTTTATTACATGAATGATTTTTGTTTATCGAAAGTTTTTATTTGCTAAGCAAATTGTCAATTATTTATTACTTTTATTATAAACGTAAAATTTTCATATTTGCATTTAAATTGCTTATTTTGAATGACTAAGTATTATTTCAATTTAGACTTTCGGCATTTCGAATATACGTCTATAAACTTGATTGTTATGCAATCATAGCAAAACTCAACTTGTCCGATTTTCTTCGATTTGGTATGTTACAAGTTTTAAAGTCATAAAAAATGTGAATATGAAAAAATGTATATTTTTTTACTTTCGTGTCAGAATGATAAGCAGTTTAACGTTTTCAATGTTTGGCGAGTCATTGGCGAAAGTAATTCCATTAAAATATTTAAGTCACAATAATAACGCCGAGAAAATTAATTGCAATTATGTTAATACGGATAAAAACAGAAAAGTAAGTTCAATTTTGTTAATACTGATAAAAGACGTTTACCTGTATATATAACTTAGTAGGATAATGTAATATAGAAACAAAAATAATATTTTGTCGAAGGGCAAATTATCATCTTTAGTTAGTTCACTGAACGTTTTTGTATCTAATAGTTGAGACTTTCTGGCAGTAGTGACTTATAGTCTTTGCTGCTAAAAGTCCTAATATACCCATTGAAATAATAATAATAATATGATCTTTTAGTATTCAAACAATGATAATGATAATATGATCTTTTATTATCTTAATAAAAATATTAAGAATAGGATCTTAGTTTTCACACTGAATAACAACACTAAGTTTTTAAAAACTTTAGCTTTTTATGAACAGGAGGAATGGTAGGGGGTAGGAGTAGGGGGTTTAAGAGAGGAATGGTAGGGGGTAGTACATGATCTCCTGTTCACATAATTTCTAGTTAAATATAATTTTTACAGAAGAAATTGTCTGGGTACTTACGTATTATACCATCCTCGCCAACTTTCGCCAACGGATTAGTAATTCATTGGCGACGGATTTAAATTTGGCGATAAAGATCAACGGATTACACCATTGCCGGATCGCCATAATTGGCGGTTTAACAACTCATTGGTGACGACTTCAAATTTAGCGATTAAGTTGGACGGTATAATACGTAAATATACCAATGTCTGCTTAGATTATTTCAAGCCGAGGAATTCCATTATTCTTTACAACTTAGAATAACTCCTACATTTATAATCATACGAGTTTTCATATTCATTCAAGAGTATTTGTTATAAGATACAAATTATTAAATGAAGAAACTGAGATAAAAATAATGCGTCGATATTTTAATATATATTTTGATAAATAATAAAGAAGTATAAAGAAATTTTAATGAATAAAAAATAATTATTAGAACTAAAAATATATAAATCGGTAAAATTGAATTTAATAATTTTAAAAATATTGATGGCAATAAATAAATTTAATAAACAAACTATAAAAAAGTTAAATCAAATTAAATCTGAATAAAATTTTAAAATAATAATTAATTAAAATTTGAAGTACACAGCAATATCATCGTCCAACAGCCTTCGAATGAATTAAAACCCTTAAAATAATTATTGATAATTACTTGTATTATTTACCAGAAGAAATGAATGTGCATACGTACTTAAAGGAAACAAATCAGAAAAAAATAACGTCTCATAATTTTGAATAATTAACGGAATTCAAATAAGTGATATTAACATTATGCTGACAGAAATTTTAAAGATTCATGGGAAATTAAAATTCAAATTACTTCCAATTAAAATTGTTTAATCTAACTGTATATTTTCTATGTATCTAACCAATAAAGCTTTCTGTTAAATTCACAGAGCTCTCAAATCATATTTAAATATTAATTCTTATTGAGCGAGAGCTCGAAGATTAATATTAATCTTTAATTGTTACTGAGGTTGAATAGGATATTTTTTGTTCTTTTTTTTATCAATTAAATGATAGATTTGTAATAAATAGTGAACTGTTATTATTATTTTATCCCAATGGTATTTAACTCCATCATATTGTAAAAGATTTTAGACATCGATACGCTTGTAAAGCATTAAAGCAGCTAAAAGATAGAGATTGTAGCATTTCTTAAGTGAAATAACATGTATCGACTTCTTGCAAATTTAAGAATACATATATATTGATAACAATCGATTCAGAAGCATATAAGACAGGGATGAGAAACCTTTTCAGGATGAGGGGCCAAAATATGAAAAGGGATCATGTCGAGGGCCAAAGCAGCACTTGGATGTTAAAACATGTAATAAAAGTGAAAACACTGTTTTTTATGGCAATACGAATGAATTACAATTATTACTTTACTTATTTTACTCATGCACACTTTATGCAATAAATAAATGAATAAAACACAAGCATTATATCTATGATTAAAATATTTTACCTCCCCAAAAAATGTTCTTGCTAAAAAGGTGGCAAAGTTGAAATAGAATAACAGAGGAAAACATTTTTGTAACTATACAGAGAACACAATTTAAATTTTGAGAAAAAAAAATTAGCAATCAAAATTAGTACAAATTAATGAGATGGCTGGGACTGAATATTTGAAGTTATTGATTTTATGTCGGACTTAAGATTGGTTGTGTCAATACGCAGAACAGAAGAAAGGTTTTCATCTGCTATTCTATTTCTTATTTTTAATTTGTTTAAATTCATTAGTGAGAAAGTTTGCTCACAAATGTAAGTCCTGCCAAAAAAAGTTGTACATGCAGGTGCATTTTGCTTTAAGCCCGAAAACTCATCAGGTATATCTTTATAAAATTCTAATATCAGTTTTTTTCTTCCTCGTATTGATGTTTGGAAAAAGCAGAATTTTGTAAATCGATTAAATCTAACTGCATACTCAAATCCACTAGATTTACATCAACAGAAAATGGAGAAGAAAATACATCATCTTTGTTTGGCACTTTTCAAAATCTGAAAACCACAGCTTTCTGCTATTTCTAAGGTTCACCTATACGAAAACTCGTACTCGCAGGTAGCCACGAAGAGAAAAAATTGAAAAGACGCTTAATAAATAGTAAATAAACTTAATGAAGAACTGGAGATTATTTATTCCGATGTAGAATCGTTTTCGTATCAGATTTTTTCCCCTGCTTATTTGATTTAAATCATTTAATTTAAAATTATTCCTATTTTATAAACAACGCTCGCGGGCCAACTTCAAAAGCTATGCGTTCCAATTTCGGCCCGCAGGCCATAGGTTGTACATCCCTGGTATAAGAGTAAATAAAGAACACATTCTAACGTACACAAAACAGAACAAATTATTCAACGAATGGAACTCATTCCGATAGTTCAAATGTTCTTTGATAGAATGTTCCATTAAAATTAATATCTCCTATTAATTCTCTGAGCTTTTTTTGTTATTCTTGTATCGCTTTGTTCTAACTGTTAATCACCTTTAAAGGCCATCAAAGCGCGATTCGCCCATCATTAGCATCCGAGGACTTTGAACGAAATTGAATTGCAATCAAACGAAGTGCCTCGCTAATTTCAGCCTCCGCTGTTTACAAAAGGATCCCACAACAGCACGGCAGCATCGATTAGTATTCGGGGGGTCTGATACGTGCTGCCCTATGGAATAATCACTTTTGAGAACTGTCCCCGGGGATTCCGGAGAATTAATGTTGGCGCTGTGATATTTTAATTTGCATTTGTTCCGCGCGTTTTAAAGCACGCGCGACATAATGAATTCGAACTCCCCACACGAAGTAGCCTGGATCGAACAATTCCCCGAATTTGTAGCTTTTGTTCGCTCAGAGATATTTGCATAAAAATAGGAAAAGTCTCCGAAGGTAAGGATATTCAAAACGGTCGAAGAAATAAAGTGGTTGGTTGGAGAAGTTTTAAGTTTGTTACAATCGGGAAGAAAAATGGACTGCATAATGAGAGGGTGTGCCATCCGTTTTATTGAGCCCTTGAGGTGTCGGTTTTCGAATGAAGCTACTGCTAATTAGTGAACTGGACGTGTCTCCGATAAACGGACATTGCAACTTCTGCCAACTTTATATTCAAAACTATTTCCTTTTCAGATAGGAATAGTGAGAAGCTGCAGTAGGAATGCGATAATTGGTAAAAGGTGCAAGAGAAATAGTTTGAATATTTAAACTGAGACAATTGAATCCGAATTTACACTTTGATTAAACAAAGCAGAGATAAAATGCATTTACCATTAAAAGTTAATGATCTAATTAACATAAACATACAATGGTACTCTGCAATGACTAATTAAATGTATTTCGATATCGGCTTTCTGGCACAGAGGTAGCACGTCTTCCTCGTGTTCTGGGAGTTCCCGGTTCGGGCTTGGTTGTTCTTCTGTGTGCTATCTATGAGATGTTTGGCTGTGCCCCCCCTTGTAAAAAGGGGATGCGCAAGCGACTGTGGTGATTATGTAGGTTAGTCGTACTCTTGGCCCTAGTTGGGGCTACTTGAAACAAGAGACGCTTATCTTCGGCTTAAAATCTATTGATGTATCAGCGAGGCTTGTCCATGGCAAGTGCCATAAGTAACAACAACAACAGGTATTTCAATTTAATTTGAATGGCCCAACCACCAAGGCAGCCCTGGAGTTGAGTCCTGAGGGTCATCAATAGCAACGGTACCACCCTTCCGGTGGGAAGCACGTGACGTAATCTTTAAGAGATATCTGACCCCCAGCAGGTTGGGGAGAACCAATCACCACACAGGAAGCTATTCATTTTCATTTTTGCGAGATCCCCGATGGAGCTAATCTCATTAAGAAAAAATTAACTTTGAAAACTACATAGAATTAGTTCTTTTTAACTTCTTACGATTTTCACATATATTTCCTGAATATGTTATGTTTTAAACTCCTAACATATTGAGAAAGATACAGCATCATTTTATACACCTTCTTTTGGGTTTAGTATAAAATGTCATGCAGATCAATTCTCGAAATTAAAAAACTATGTTGAAAAAGTCTTTTTTTTTTCGAAAATGTGAATTTTTTAAAATTCAATATTGTTATTGTTTGAACATTTTTCTTTATGGAACCTTTAGAATTTTGTTTCTAAGTCTTTTTTTTTCGATTCCTACTATTGGTTCACTCTCCCTACATATATGTATATATATCTTGTTCAAATTTTCAATCGTTAATACTATATTTTTTTTATTTATCCATTCAAGTTTAAATAAGTTTTTTTTAAATTTGTGGTGGATGACATTTGATATTAATACAGTTTTTTCAAATATTAATCCATTAATTTTTTATTAATTAATTCAAAATTACCTTTCCCGCCAAAAATCTTCATTTCCCCACCGCGAATGAGTAAGATTTCAGCTTGTTTTTGTTGCCCACGCTAATGAGGTTACGTTTAACATGTTATCGACCGCTTATATCAAGCAATTCTGTTTATTTTCTTAGTGTTTGATGCATTTAAACAAAGTTAATTCATAGATTTTTCGGAATCATTTGGCAGTATGTTTGAATTGAAATAAAACAGAATAAAGGAAATTAAAAATGTCTAACCTGTATCGTGTTAACTGGTGTAGAAAAAAAACGTTGAAAATTCACGCATGCGCAGTGTGTTCTGATTTATTTTCAATGGATACGGACTTGATTTTGTTTTGGCGAGAAGTAATTTTTTGATAAGTTATTTACATTAATCGTAATTATTTAATAAAAAGTAATTAAAAATAAAAAAATTTCTTTGCTGACTCAAATAGGAATTGTCTTTTTTCTTTTTTCAAAATTTATATTACTTTTTCTAAATATATAATCTAAACTAGAATTCATCCTAAACGTATTCACATTAAAGAATGCTTTAAATTTTTTTATATGGTTTCCCATCAACTAACTATACGATAGAAAGCAATAAATACATTTAATTTTAATCATTATAACGGCAGATATGTATTAAAATCTTTGCATAAATTCGGGAGTACTGATCTTCAGGCAGAGTAAGAATGAAGAGATTGCAAACCTATTTTGCAATTACAATAAAACAATGAGCCGACAATAAATTGCATTTTTATCTATAATAGCGGCGATAAAGCTAGATATTCAATTTTAAGGCCCATATCAGCATTTAATACTCATTAGAATTCTGTCGATACTATCTGCGATTATGAGGACGAATTGTACCACACGACTGACAGTCGATTCGTTATAGAATGGCCCTCGTGTCAGCGGAATATATCAAATAAATTCATACGTTCGAATATGTATTTGGAAGCCGGACATTTGTAATTGACGATAATCAGTTCAATATGCATTAAGGGAAGTTTTACTTGTTTTAACTGACTAGAATGGTCTCCCCGAAACATTCTCACATACACTCTAAAAAAATGTATCCTTGTATCATTAACCTTATACCATATCCCAGCAGGGGGGACCTCGAAATGGGGATGAGATGCTCCCAGTATGGTGGTTAGATCCAACTACTTCTTAAGGTACAATAATAGATGGGGATTAAGCTCCTCACATTGATGATGGGATGTACTTCCTACGGGTAGGGTTGTAACGTGGCCGGTGACGGTCCTTAGGTTTCAACCACAGTTCCCGCCAGTGTTGCTGTTGGAGTGATCCGGTCATTCGTTTTTATAGGTCTAAGAGAGGATCGGTAAGTCTGTTATGACTAACCTTATACTATTGACGAAAAATAATTATTAAAAAAACAATGAGAGTGCGATTATTGTTGATTATTAACGAAGACTAACTTTGGATTTTAGATTTCTTACTATTAAAACTTAATTAATAAGAGAAGACAATGAGAGTGGATTATTGTTAATTATTAACGAAGACTAAATTTGAATTTTGGATTTTTTTTTCTTTCTGAACGATTAAAATCAAGATTCGATATATGTCTACAATTACAGTAAAAAAAGTCAAACTAGACTTCCGATTGTTAAATCATTATGGCTTTATGTTATCGCGTTTGCATGCTTGTGAAGGTAAAGACCAATAACGATTAATTGTCGACGGATTTGGTTCAGAGTTAAAATATATCTACACTTTAAATGCTCAATATATGTACAGATCGAGCTTTTATTCTATTATAGATTTAATTATTATTTAGACATTTGTGCAGAAAAATTGAATTTTGAATAAAATTTGATAAAAGTTTACAAATTTGGAATATATATCGTATAATAAATTTCATTCATCTAGCTCAAGACTTTTTTGAGCTATCGTACTCAAAAACAGATATGCAAACATATTTTTAAAAAATTGTAGGTCTGAACGCAGGATCATCAAAATTTTGACGGTAAAAATACTTTCACTTTGTATAATTGATATAGAAGGTAAAAATAGATATGTACGGAAAAAAAATAATCGCAAAGAATACAAAAAGACTATTTAATCAGAAATGAAAGGCCAAATTTTTTTTAACGATTACAATAATTTGCATACACATCAAAGAAGTTCATATTCGTGGATCATAGCATTTTTCGAATATTCTAATGGGATTTCTTTATCTATTGATTTGAAATTCTCTGAATTGAGTGCTCTAGTTTAAGAACATAGAGGTTCTCTTTAATGAATAAAATCAATATATTACTAAAAAAATTTAGTTTTATGAAATTATTAATAAAATAATTTTAGATATCGGTACTTCAGATTTCTTATCTCGTTAAGTTTCAACATAGAGTTTAAAAATAAAAGAAAAATTAGAAAAGTAATTGAGTTAAAAATTTTATGGATTTCAATCGTGACAACAAGCGATTTTGGAAGTATGTTGAAAATAGAATAAAAGGGTTTTCATCATAAATTTCATGACATGGTAAAGAATTAAAAGATAAAAATTGGAAGATTACTTATCTTTAATTAGTAGTTTTCAAAAATGTTCAGTTCCATTTTTGAAGAAAAAAATATTTTAGCTTGTTATCTTAATTATCTGCTTTCATTTTCCATTTACCATATTCGAAGATTGATGAATTCAAAATTATTTCATTTTTAAAAGTCATTAAACATTCTTTTAAAATAAAAGTAAAGAAGAATTTTAAAATATTCATTTTTCATGCATAACAATAAGAAATTCTATAAAATTACAGTTGTTTGAAAAATTATCAAACGATAATCAGGATTTAAATGATGTCTAAATTTAAAAAATATATAATCAAAAAGGAAAAAACGTGGCATTAC
>JAOUZG010036685.1:0-21375 GCA_026289955.1 Argiope argentata
CCCCTCAAACTTTTTCCATCAAATGGCATTTTCATCATTTTCAATATAAAATTGATATTGAAGCAAAAAGAAATTTCTGATCGTTCAGTTCTTTAAAGCAAATTTTGAAAAAAAAAGGTTCTTTGAATAAAACAGGAAAAAAAAGTCTTTTTCGAAATTTTGGATTGGTATGATCGATTCTTCAGTGATGGATTTAGGAGTTAAGTCATTCATTATTTAATCTTAATATTCATAATGAAATTTAAAAAACTGCAACTTTGACTTAAATTTATAGATATTCAATCGTAATCGAATTTCAGGCAAGAATGTAAGTTATTTAATTTTCCATTCGGTCAAAAGATATTTTTATTAGCTATGCGCCATTGTCATGAAAATTATTTTTCAACTTTTTTCCGATATTCGGTTTTTCCGCCACTATAAAGAGATTTTCAATTTCATTAGGGTCAACTCTAGATATCAGGAAAAGGCAACAACTGAAATTTTAAAAAATGGAATTCTTTGTTGATATAGGACAATTACAGGTTTAAATATAGCCGTAAATAAGTTGCTCCAAAAATATCGCTTATGAACATTCAATTCGATTAAAATATCCACCACTAAACTGTTTTTTTATTATTTGATAACAATAATTCCAACAAAAAAGTAAGGAATGCAAGTAAAATAATTCAAAAATTAATTTTCAAAGTAAAAATTAGACATTACTGGTAAATTTCAGTTTCATTTATACCAATTTAAAACTAAAAGTGGTAAACGTAAGAAATAGTAGAAGCGAAAATGTCAGGCAATTGCGTAAATTTACTTCCGCACTTAATCCAGTCACTTGAAAGTTTCATTTTAATTCACACTCAGTTTGGAACATCTTTTAATTTCCGAAACTATACATTAGTTTTAAATGCGTTTAGCACTTCCATCGACGCCTAATTTAACCAGCAAAGAACACACTCGCGACTTCTTTCTACTCGGTTTTGGATTATTTAGACAACTACCTGCATTTCTCTCAATTTTGTTACATTATAAGGCATCACTTATGAAGCTACTTTTTTGCACTTATAAGAAATAACATTTTAGATACGAGTTATGAATCGATAACGTACATATCAGTAAGTAGATATATACGTTATATAAAAAGATTATATAAATTCTTATGATAGAATTATGCTTTCTCACATTCGTTTTCAGCTTGGGCTTTTAACTCATGGTAATATAAACTCTTCCAATCAAAGACCATACATTTCAAGATTTCTTAAATAAAATGTTTGGAATTTTATCCCTATAATTTGGAGAAATACAAAATGTTTACTTTGATAAATATCCTGAAATGAAAGAGGAATCTAAATTACTTCCAAGGCTATTTTCTGTTAAACAGGAAAAAACAGCAGCCGGTAAATGAATAGAACACTACTTGCAAGCTCATGTTGCTCACTAGCAAATAAATAAATAAATAAAAAATAAAGAATCGTAGCTAATTTTAAAAAATGAGTTAAATAAAATAAAGTAAAAGAACAAAAACTGATTCAAGACGCTTATTTAACCATGCAAAGACATGATTTCAAAAAAGTTAAGTGTACAGAATTCAAACAATGATCGATCTTAAAAGAAATGAAATATAAAGCTACAATGCCTTACAAATCATCGTATCAATATCTTGCAACCGTATACCAGACAGAAATATTTTGAAGGAAGGTGAGAAATGTAACATCCAAAACAATTCACTTTTCAAAGTCAATTTTAAAGCGTCCGCTAAAGGGAATTTACAATCCCTTAGATTAACATTTTCGAGAACAGATTTCTTAAAAACTACGAAGTATTATTTTATTTTTAATTTTTATTTAATATTGACAATTTATTGAGGCAAAAAAATTCTTATAATTTTGAATCAAAAGTTTAATTTATTTCTCTTGGCTTTTATTCGAACAGATTTGTGAAAACTAACGTAGAGTGATTTTCTCGGGAGGAAAAACCTGAACTAGTTACAATCTAGTCAACTATTCAGAAAAATTAAAACTTCAATATGTTACTTATTCAGAATAGTGCCAAAGTTTTAAAAATATATAAATATAATTTATGTATTCCTTTACTACACAAGTTATTTCACGATCCATCCAATGAACATGCTTAAGCAAAGTGATAATGTAAGGAAACAGAAGCTATGTAGGCTATGAAAATGCCAATTCAAAAATGCAATGAAGGTTATAAAATCTTATTTAGTTTCAAAAATTCTTATTTTAATCTCAAACTAAAGATCAGAGAAAGTACAGGATAAACTTTTTATCTATCAAAAAATTCAAAATATATGAAATGATTAAAAATAAGAATTCAAATAATGTATTTGGATTAAAGAATTGTCATTAATTTTTTTTAACCTTTCTGTAATGACTTGCAAGAATTTGATTCAAGTTTCTTGAATATGACTTCGAGTAAATAGCTTCTACGTATAAATAAAGAAACTCCCATTATTTTAAATTCAAAAATTTGGATCAACTTTTTAGACTAAAATATTCTCAAAATTTTTAAATTATAATGATGGTATTATCACAAATATGTCATGTTGCTTGGAAAAAATTTATATATAAATCGCATCTTATACAACTTTATTGTATTAAAAAAGCTCATTATGTTAATTGTATTGCACTTTAAGACCGAACAAACAAAAAAAGTGGAATGCTTTCGAAGTGTGGTTGCTTCAAAAATGTATTTTTTAAGAAACTTAAAACTAATCTTTATTTTTAATATTTTATTATAATAAAAGGAATTCCCACGCGTATATATCTATAAAAGAGTTTTAAATGATTGTTCAACAGCTTTTTCTTCAAAGTTTTCAAAAATTGGAAACAGGCCAATTTTTTAGTGTATTTTTTCTTCACATTGTCATCCTAGTCTTCTTCACATAGTTTATAAAAATTCTCAAATCTACGTTTTAAATGAAATAGGATATTAAAGATAAATATTCACGGTATAAGACCTCATTTAATGCTTTTCGTTTAAACCGAGTGCTTTCATTGTCATACTATTAAAACCTTTATTAGACACTAATATTAAAATTACACTAACAAACATTTAGTACTAGATAAATCATCACCCAATAAGCAACAGACGCTAACTATCAAAAATATTTCAAAAATTTTCTATCATAATGTAATTTTGCTATGAAAAATAAATATATGTATGATTCTTTTAAGTCGAATTTCTTTAAAAAATTAATCTACATCGATTAATCATTATGTATGTGTTTATAACAATTTGAAAAATAAATAAATAAAACTTCGAAATGATGCACAGTCTTGAATATCGAGCCACACTCGACATCAGACCACAAAGGGTTAAAACCTCTGCTAGACACTAATATTAAAATTGCAATAATAAACATGTAATACTAGATAAATCATCACCTAATAAGCAACAGGTATTGACTATTAAAAATATGGTTAACTCTAGTTGATAATATAATTTTGGTTAATTTAATTAATAACCAGAGATCGTCTTCAAGAAATTAAAAAAATGAAGTGCATTTATCATCTTATTCAATATTATGCCAATATTTCACGAAACATTTAGCATTGTTGCCTGAGATGCTATTCGGATTAGTTACTCCAGTTATCTTCTGTTTCCAGAAACATTTCTTTCAAATGAAATTTCAAATTATTAAAAGAAAATTGTCCTTCAAACGGTAAATAATGTTTGTTTTTACCAAGTTCCAAATTTCAAAAGGACACAGTTTTCTAATTTCAATAAAATATTGTAAGGCCCTTCGACGGATTGATAAGTTAAGGCATAAACGAAATTTAAAATAATTAATAGGCTAACATAGAAATCAATATTTTTTGAAGAATTTTTAATATTTTCAAGTTGGCATCGAAAATTCATTTTAACATTAAATAGCCATACTAATAAAACACGATAATTCATAACTAGATTGCATATCTTGAAAATTAATTATATTTTCTTACTTTTTACGATTTGGAAATGCTTATATTGAATCGTTTGATTTAAAAAATATATATGTCAGACATTCTGACTATTAAGAATAATATGATGATTAGTTTCATCAATTTCTTGTTCAGAAGGAAAACAAATAGCATCATAAATAGATTCATTTAATACTTTTATTCACTAGAATTCTGATAAACAAAAGTTCCAAGCTTCATTGGATTCTATAGTGTCTTTAGAAGAAAAGGAGTATAATTTCGCATCTTTCTTTATTATCGTTTCCATTAGAGCTGAACAATTTAGCCACTTTGATTCATCAAATAAAGATTTCTATTTTAATAGACGAGGAGAAATAAAGATCAGGACAGAAAGTTCGGGAAATTTATAAATGGAAAAACGTACAAATGAAGCTTTGCATTTTAAATACGAAATAATTTTCTAGAAGGGCAACAAATGAGTCGCAAATTTTACGAGACGACTTATAAATGTGAAACGCAAAAACCGATATTTGATAAGTTTTTCACTTTGTGAATTGAAGACTTTTAATCTTAATTCAAAGCTGATTTGAGATAAAAGTTTAGAAAGTTTGCAAAATGGTTTCCATCATTTTTCATTCTCTATTGACTACTTTCAAAACACACGATTTGGCTCAATTATGATATTTTGGATACCGTGGATACCATTTTGATACCATCATTAAAGTTTCTAACTCCCTTAAATAGCTTCGAATGTACTTATTAAAACAGGTACATGCATACGAATGCGAAAAAAAATTTCAAGAATTTATTTCAAACGCTATGAATAAGCTCAATTTATACTCAGACTTTCAAATAATCCTTAAAATGTTCATAGGATTTATTATAAAATATTTCAACCCATCTGGCTGTTTACTATAATAATTTATTGATACACGTTACAAAAACTTTCTATTATTGAAATTACAAAACTGACGAGCCCACACAATAAGATCAATTTCTTTTAACGGCCATTGGTTTTACTCGATCGAGAATAATCGGTTATGGGAAATGTAGATATTATTCAAATGCATTTACTCCAAATGTTACGAAAATGATAAATTAACAATAGTTTTAAAACTAAATATTACTATTTATATCCAATTTTATTTTATTTTTAAATTTCTTCACTGAAAAACTTGAACTCATATTTTCCTCATCACTGAAAAAATTTTCTACTCAAAATAAGTGAAACATTTATAATACTTCAAGACCGAATGGAAAAGAGAAGAGAATTTTTAACCGTTTTCTTAATTCAGTTTGACTTCGTAACTCCATCGTACAACGAAAAACTCTTTCTGAAGTTTGTATATGTGATAAATTTTAACATTTTTTTCAAGCACTACAAAAGCATACACAGGAACTACAGTCTTGGCAGATGGTGAATTTTAACACTCCACTAACTCTAAAAAATGAGAATCTTTTTGTACAGTATTTCCCCATTATAAAAAAAACCCGTCTGAAATGTATATGTTTCATGATAAAGCATTACTCCAGAGCTAGAAACGTCAGTGAGCCTTTCATCCTTACTCAAGCGTGATGCTATTTAGTTTGCTTCATGCATAAGGACCTCTCCAGAGGAATATTGTGTTAATCGCACAGAAGTTCAACCAAATGGTTCAAATTCATACAATAATCATATTTGTGTAATTAGGGATGACAGATATTTGTGTAAATAGGGATGACAGACGCTTGCATCCACGAAATGTTTAACTGCAGTTTTAAAATTCGGAAATTTGGTCTTTCATATGAATTTTGGATCTGAATTAATTTTGAACTCGTGATATTAATTATCGTCACAACTATTCCGTACGGTGCGCACTTTCCAATCATAACTTTTAATAACTTTAGTTTAATAACTTTTTTTAAATTGGGGTGTATTTTCAACAAGGCTATTGATTACAGTTACTTGGTTTTGGGTGGAGGGGCAAAATGCAGGTAGATCGATTCAAAATATTTTATTTCCAACTAAATTGGTAAAAGATACAAATTCAATGAATAAAATATCAGGCCTATAATATTTGTTGACGCTGAATTTCCAAATTCATAAAACAAAGTTAAGACTTTTTATTTATATCATATGTAATTTTAATTTACTTTGGTACATCTAATTTTACAGGTCCTGTAAAATAATTTTAAAATGGTAATTCTTTGAAGTTTAAAATTTTATTGTGTGAAAATAATATTCTTTTGATTTGATAGTTTTGAACTCTCTTACTATCACATTTTTAAAAATTATTATTTGAAAGCAGGGTTTGCTGAAAAGTTCAATTTTTTTAAATGAATTACTGTTATATGCTAAGCAATAATAATATACGATTCAAATCTAAAACAGCAAAAAGTACACACTGGCATGAAAATCGTGGTGCAATCATCTGAAATCATTATAAGCTTTGGAACAAAATAAGCTAACAATTTTCTCATTCAACAAAATGTCTGTCTAAAAAATTTCTACACTATAATTTTTTGAAACAAAATATATACACGCGAACTATCTGCTTTTTAATTGAACATGAGAAATTAAGAAAGCCAAATTACTTGGATGGTAAAAAATTAACCTATGTATTATAGCAAAGCTATTTTAAAAAAAATTAACACTAGCAAGCCAGATATTCTGCTAAATATGTAACTAAATTAGCCAGATTTTAATGGAGTTATAATTACTAGGAACCACAAAATACCTACATCCTTGCCCCCCGATTTTGAATAATTCCGAAGATTGGATATTTATTGGCTATGGAACGCATTTTATTGTTTAAATGATAGTTAAACACTTTCCCATTTTTATTTAATTAAACTCCGTTTAACTCAGAGGCGGCCTTAGAGCAAGGGGATAAAATTTACTCCGTTATCGGTAACCACTTGCCCAAACTTCCCACCTCGGTGAGAAACAGAATTCCATCGGATGAAAATTTCTATTCAGAAAAGTTATGGAGAGCTGAGCATTAATAATTATATCAATTTAAACTCCATCTTTAAGTTAATATGCTGTACACAATCGAAATATTTAAATAAGTCTCGATTACATTTGGCAAATTAATAAGATGACAAATCAATAGGATATCGCCTTTAAACCGATAGTTTTTGCTCCGTCGTTTCGTTTTACAGATAATTTTTGGTTGGTATTTTTTGGACGACGACGTCAAGTCCACAGAAATGATCAGTATCTGAATTTTTTTTAAAAAAAGAGCTAAATGATATTTCATTTTCTTTCATTAAATTGAAATATTAAGAATTATTTTGAAGCCAAATGAGAGAAATTGCCCTTTTGTTGGTTTTATCTTGCTTTTTCTATCGCCACCTCTGAGTTAACCTCTCTTCCCAGCTTGTGTGTTTCACCATTCTTGGCCAAGACTGTAGGGGGGGTATATCGTTCAATTCCCTGCAAATGTACGCAATGACTATTCATCGCATTTCATTTGCTGAACGGCGATGCGCGGACAGGGGCTGTGGTCTGGGCGAACACTGTGGGATTCGTTCACGGTCCCAAGGAATGTCATGGTGGGGGAATCCCTCGAAACGCTTGAAGAACGATGGTGACGGGGTGGAGCCAGAAGCCGAATCGAGACGCTAATCAAGGAGGTAGAACTCCCTCAACATTGAACATGCACAGTTAAGTAATTGCATTAAAAGATTCACGAGTGCATAAATGTATATTTATAAATACAATTTCATTATAAAAGCATACAAATCCATGATTACAAAATTCAGAATCCAAAACCTTTGCATTTTGAAAGTGATTTAGTTTAATTCTTTATCTTACAAATAAGGCATTTAACTTAAAATTTAAATCAATTGTGTGTTTTTTATGAAGTTCATTCCACATTAAATATAAATGATTCATAGTCAATAACTATAACGACTGTTCGTCATTTTCATTTAAATCATTAAGATGAAAAAAATATGTCATATTGTAATTAGTATTCCCTGAACTTAATTTTTCCCTTTGAAAAAATATCAAAATATCTTTTTTTAATTACAATAAAAAATAAGTTGTTTTGCATTTGAAATCCGAGTAACATATTCAATTTTAAATTAAAGAATATGGTCGAAATTCTTGTAAATTTAAAAATGCTGTAATGAACGGATATTATTAATTTGACTCAAGAAGAAGCTTCAATTTGATTTTTTATTTCGTGAGGGTCCGAGCCATGATTATTCGCGAAATACAAAGCATATCTTCGATTCTACGAATATTAAGTAAAAAGAGGATGAAAATTATGTTTTAAGAGGTTTCAAAAAATTACGGTTATTACATTCCCAGATTTCTTAGGTAATATTTGATAGAAACTACGATTTTTAATCTGAAAGTTTGGATGGATGATGCTAGTCAATCAGTTTAGAAGAACTGAACGAAATTCGAGGAAATTTTGTACAGATATAAATTATAGTCTAGAGCAAGACATAGGATATTATTTATTCCGGTAATTGAGTGGTTAATTTTCTGTTAATTAGAAACTAACTTTCAGATTAAAAACCTTCATTTCTTCAATGCCAAATGAGTAAGACTTCAGTTTGTTTTTTCCCACACTAATGAGGTTTGACTTAATATATTTTCGGCAACTATTTTAAACTATTCTGTTTATTTTCTTAATGTTTGAGGAATTTAAACATTGTTAATTAATTGATCTTTCGAATTCATTCTGAAGTGGTTTTGAATTAAAATAATACAGAATAAAGAAAATTATAAATTTCTAATCTGTATTGCATTAACCCAACTCGCGTTATCCCACTTAACATTGAAAATTAACGCATGGGTAAGTATGTTGTTATTGTTAACGACTGTTTTTATATGCTTGTAAAAGTGCCGACCAACTGACCCATCGTCAGAAGAGGGTTAATTTTTGACAGATGCTGCTCATCATTTGATAAATATAGAGACTTTTAGATGTCAAATTTCATCTATCTAGCTTATCTAATTTTATTTTCATCCAATTTTACCCAACTTTATTTTGTATCATTCAAGTTTATTTATATTCGAATCGTTGGACTGAGACTTTAAAATTGATTTCACTAAAAATTTGAAATAACTCAATGTATCTGGCGTTAAGACCACGTACCAAATTTCAATTATCTGGCGGTAGGCGATTTTCAGTTATTGCACACAGATGCAGATTTTTAAAAATTTCAAACTCAGGAAGAGGAAATGCATCGGAATCTCATGTTTATATTTTGTTACTGTTACATATTTTTAGGATAATAATTCTGTATACTTGAAATAATTTTGCACAAGGCAAAGGAAAAAGCAGCGTACTCTCATAAGATGCAACGCAAAAAACTGGCATGTTCTCAGGACATGGCCTCATAGTTAGGGCCAGATTTAATATTAGTTTATGAAGAAGTTTTTTGAATCTTTAAATTTTGTGCTAGAGAAATAATTGCATCATAAAAGAAATTTTAAATCAAAAACAAATGTATTTAAAAAGCCATAGGTGATAAATAATATATTTAAAAAATATTTTGTTTAACTATATCTGCCGTTTAAGCTGCTAAATTTATATAACATATATACCTTTATTTTCCCATCAAAATGAAAGTAAGAAATTTAATAGCAATAACTAAGATTTAGTAATGGATTAATTCATGGATTCATGCCATGCATAAACATGCTTTTAAAATTTGTAACTTGTATTACTTTTGAATAAAAAGCGACAAAATATAATTTATTGGTTGTAGCACATTCAATTTTTTTAAAAAAAATTAGAATTATCTCCTATCTAATCAGCCTGAAAGTTCGATCGATTGAATAAAATTTAGAGTCATCAACGAAAGTATAACGCGTTAAACTCGTTTTAAGTGTAAAACAATTTTTCAAAGAGTTTAATTTTCTTATTTAATTCTACCTAAGAAAAATTAAGCATTTTCCTTTATGTTTCCAGCGTTTCAAAACAAAGTCATTATCTTGCTTACACAAAATAACAGTTTACGCAGCTACAAATTTCAGAAGCGTAAGAGATTACATATGTCTTGAATTATTATTTTCAATTACTAGAAAAACATCCTGTGTTATACTAAAAACGGCTTTTATTAAGATTTAATTAAAAATTCTGTGAAATATTTCAAAATTCGATTACACAATCAAATGGTCATAATTATTAATGAAATGGTTTGAATATTAAATGGACAGAACTTTCATAAAAGTTAAGCTCAAATCAGTTATCGACGAGAAATAGGAAAATTAAAACAGAATTAAATAAGAGAGGTAGTTTTGAACATATAAAGTATATGGTTTACATTCGGAAACATAGGGTGGCACAAAGCGTAGGAAACGCACATTCCGTCAACAAGTTTTAAGCGGAAACCCCTATGTGGAAACTATACGAGGAAGCTAATAAATTCCTGATGTTTTACTAGAACCACTTTAAACAGCTGATTTGTTCTTTTCTCTTACACCTAGTGTATAAAAAATGTAAATGCTATTTTAGAAAGTTATGACATTATATATATATATATATATATTCATTTCGGATATTAAAAGAAAATTTTTAAATGAAGATAAAAATTTAAAGATTTCGAAACTCATTTAAATGAATATTTTTTAAATGTTCCAAATAATTTCCTAAATAGGAAATTAAAAAAAAAGATTTAAAAGGTTTAACTGTACAGATGGAAGTTCTGTCACTGAGGATGTGCATTTTTTAGTGTTAAAATTTGTTGCTCTGATACATCAGACAAATTCCTCTAATCTGTTAAAAATGGAGCTAACATTATTCTTAGAAGATGAACGAACATTAATATTTTCTAAATATTTTATAATGAGCTATCGCGGATAATGCTTTCAAAATGCAAAGGTTTTTAAAAGTACATTATAAGGTTTGCAAAAATCGAGATGCTTACATTAAGAACTGAACTTAAGATGTAACTTACCTTTAATACAATGTAATAATTATATAATGATTTCAACTTGCTTATTTAGTTATTTTTTAAATTATTCATGGAAAAAGAAAGCTAGAAAAAATACCATAAATTGCTAAAAATGTACATTTGCTCTCTCCCCAAAATATTCTTAATGATTAAAAATACACGAGCAAAATTCAGAGAAAAAGAGCAAATTTGCACTAACTGTTAAAAATTTCAAAGCTATTTAAAAAAATTAAGGAAAATGGCTTTTGATAATTGATATTATTCAATTATATCAGCAGAAAGAAAAATTACAAACGCAAATCTCTCAAGGAAGTCTATAAAAATAGAATTAAAAACATTACATATAAAGGGACTACTTCCCATGTCTTTAACTTTATATTGGTCATTTCATATTGATTCCAGTCTTTTGTCAGATCTACTTTTTAAAATTCCTCCTCACTAAATTAATAAAATTAAGACGAAATGAACTAATATTTATTTTTATTTTACAATGAAATCTGAAATCAAGACCATAAAAAAAGAAATTTAATCGATTTGACTATTCGATAGTTTTATATTTTGGAGATTGTAGAACAATTATTAAAAATGAAAATTCATCTGAATACTGATGAAATTTAAGATGAATATTTCTGGTTATTAAGAATCAATGGTCTTTTGGTGATTTTCTACTATCACGAATGAGTTGAAGGCACATAAAAAAAGTATATGATTAAAATATATAATTCATTGATTTTCTATAATAAAACATTCATTTAAATAAGATTTTTAATGTCAATATTCCAAAACGCTTTTAAAATCGAATTATTAATTGTCAGCAGTTATGTATAGAAGCATAGTTTACAAAATTATAAATAAACTACCAAAAATAGAAATTTCAACATGTTAGAGTATAAATCAGCAGAAACTCTCGGATACATAGCATAAGCAGATTGCTTTTTATTTTTTCTAATAAGCGTTTAATGGGGTTTTTTTCTAAGAAATGCGACCAGGAAGAAATTAAGAATAACAAAATTGACTTATCACTTACGGATACAAAATTGTACGGCAGATACAAAAATTCCTGAATCTCGTTTAGTCACAGACCTAAATTTTAAGTGCATATTTCACATTTAATAGATTCCATACTCATGAATAAAAAATTGATTTGGCTGTTTAAATGCATCCTTACATCTTTTTTTTAATGAATCTGAATAACATTTTCAGATAGACCTCGTCAATTCAAACCTTGGTCAAATAACTGAAATGACATCTGAGAGCGTACGTTTCCCCACACCTCAGCGGTATGATATTTGAATTCCGATTATTTCAGAGGGAACCAGACTCATTTATACGACAGTTCTTTTGAACACTTCTCGAAATTTTAAATCTTGGTGAGAAAAACAATAGTCGATTAAGTTTATAGAAAATATACCATTATTTACATTTTAAAGTCTCTCTCGCAAATAGTAATTAAATCCTTCTTGTAAACATGTATAATAGATAATGAACTTTTTTAATAAGAAAACTAGAATAATGCTCACCCATTTTTCACTCATGGAAATGCACAACCAACATTGAAGAAATTCCTCTCGTAATCCTCTATCCAATCTGAAAAATAAATTACATTTTAGCCTTTATTACAATGGAATGCTATCCAAATGAACTTTTTTCTAATCGTTTTTAGCTTGAATACTAAAAATTAAAATATTTTAATCGAATATATGGAATTCAAAATCAAATCAAAAGTACTTGAAATTAAAATAAATACATTAAAGAAATTACAATGAATAACCTAATCACTCAATATTGATAATATTTATAAGAATGACATTAAAATTTTAGTATTTCTAAGCCGTTACAAGAATTTTTGCTATTTTTTGTTTGTTTGTTTGTATATCCAGGTTAACAGAAATATTCTCTACTTTAAATACACTAATAATAATGTGCTCTCAGAATATTATATTATATATATTTAAAAAAAATATTTTAATTTTTTCCACAATTTATTGTTAATAAAATTATGAAAGGTTTGCAATTAATTCAATATTAAATTAAACTTTATTAACCGAAAATTCAATTTAAAAATGGTATATTTTTATCCAAATTACATAATTGCAGAATTCTTAACATCAATACCGAAGCGAACATTCAATTACAGACTTCAATCCCAAAAAGTTAAAACAGATTTAAATAAGAACTTATGTTTAGACATAGAAAATTAGGGATGTTCTAATTGATGATGTAAAATTCAAAATTTTATATACGGTGCGAGAGATGACATGATTTTAGGAGTTAAGTACAAGGTTCAAATAGTACCGATACCAGAAAAAAAATTAGTCATTACGATTTGTTATACGGTCATGTTAATAACTCCGCCAAATGAAAATTAAACGCATCTGCTACTTGCTTCGATTATCTAAACTATGAGATCTAAAACATTAAACTTTTCTAAACATTATTCCGAGGTCAGAGCAGATGTTCATCATATCAATCGATCGTCATTTTAATAGTCTTTATTTTCATATGTTCATATATTTAAAATCTTATAAAAGAAAAAAAATTCCAACGAAACTTTTAACACGATAAAGAATTTAAATTACATACTTATTATTCACACATGTTCAAATGTAAAAAATCTTGAATGAAAATAAAAAGAATTTTTTTTAAAAAATGAAACGTACGATTACAATTTTCAAATTACCGCTTGAGAACAATTATTTTTAAATAATTTGTCTTAATTAACGAAAGTCATTAAGTAGATTAAACCAGCTTGAAAGAAGCAATACTGGTAAAAGTCAATGTTTTACAAACGCATCCACTTTCAAAGAAGTATGCATAATAATGGAATACTGGTAAAAGAAGGTAAATATATGAGATTAAAAGTTGATGAACATCGCCATTTATGCTTTATTTGCCTACCCGATTTCAAGCTTCAATTATTCAAAAACACCTAACGAAAATATGCTCCCACAAACTGTTTCAAAATGAAATATATATTTTTTAACATAGTCTTTAAAGAATGGGCATGCTTTCTATAAATCCCCCGATGCCAAATTTGTTCTAAACGTACGACAACATGGGTAGTTGAAATGCCTAGTTTAGAATATATTTTTTTATTTAAAATTCTTTAACGAAATATTTAAATTTTAATTATTTAAGTAAATAAATTTTAATTACATTTTTAGACATGACACACTTTTGGAACAAAAAGAAAGTTTAACTTCATAAAACAATGTATTTTACTAAACAAAACACTTCGTAAAGTATGATTGTAGTGAAATAAGAATGGTTAATTGAACAATAAAATGAATTTGATATTAAAATAGCGTAATACATTAGAAATTATGCAGAATTTTTACATAAAAGAATATCGACCTCAAGAATGATAAAATTCAATTCTGAATTTCCACGGAAACCTGTCAAGTTTGCATTTTTATTAAAAAGAAGTTTCGTCATTTTTTTATATACCGTTGTTAATTAATTTTTTTGACTGGTTATTCGTGACAACAATTTTGTTGAAATTTCTTTTAGTAAATTGCTAAAAAATTTGATTTGAAATTCAATTTTATTCGGTCAGAGACAAAAAAAATTAGAAAGAATCAGAATGAATAATAGCTCAAATATTCATTCAAATAGCTTTTTTTACAATTTAAATAGGTTTTAAATAATATCAAAAAAATTTTCATTTGTTAACACGATTCAAAATGTTTCAATATTATCGATTCTTAAAGATGGCATACTTCAGTCAATTGCATACTGCAAAAATCAAGCAATATACAGAAAAATGTAATGACACATGCATCAAGAGAAATGAAGACGAGAGACAAATCTAAAATATTCTCGAATTTACTTCAATAATTGATGATATCTGCCACATTCTTATTTAAATCGGCCGAAAAAGAAAACTTCGAAAATATTCAATTTCCTAGTAATTATATATAAAAAACACATATACACAAAAAAAAAATCGCACTCCAGATTTATGCTTCAAATCGAACTATTATTACTACTTTTCACTAATGGCCTGTCGATACTACACAAATGCTTGTTTTAATTTTACACGAAGTTCATATCTTGTGTGAAATTAAAAAGCTGAAACCTCGTGGCATTCATGACCTAGCCCGAGATCATGTGATGAGGAGGGGTATAACAACTTTATAATAAAATGTGTGAAAAGTTTAGAAGGAAAGTTCCCATTGTTATTTTTTTCCAAACATGAAACGGTCAATTTTTAGTAATATTTCTCTGAGATGAAAATTGTTTTATACCTGATTTTCCCAACCGACTGAAACAAAAATTTTACAAAAGAACTAAAATTGCAATCCGATAAACACTATACCAAGTTTGATATATTTAAAATTATGACATTTTTGAATAATCGCTTTTATGCATTTAAAAGTAGAGATCGTCAGACAGTCGACCCTTTGTTGAGATTTGTTTCAAAACTTGGCAAACATCCACAGTATAGATGCTAAATTGTGTATCAAATTTTATCCATCAAGTTATCTTTGTTACAGTGTTGTTAAATTATATCCAAAATTATTATTTAGAAATCTCTGAAAATTGAAATAGGTTTCCTCTGAACAGATATTACTCAAAATTTGATAAAAATCTACAAATTGGTATATAGACCATACACCAAATTTCATCCGCTAAGCTAAGAGTCCTTTTGAGTAACTGTATTCATAGAAGGACATACTGTCAAAGATGTATTTTGATAGAAAAAAATTCACATTTCCTTTTAAGTTTCGAGTTATAATTTTTTTGGTTATAGTTCTCTTCACGCGCCTTGTGTAGGAGAAATAAATCAGAAATTGAATAAACCCTACAAATTTTAAGTTCGTTTGAGTCATTTGGTTTTTAAGCTAAACTACGCCGTTTATATTATATAATTATATTCGCATCAAGATCTATTCAATGACGGGACGGCGAGAATTTGTACTTTAAAAGATTAAATCAAGTAGTACAACGGAAGGTAAGATTAAAAGCAAATGAAACGAATATTTCAAGCTTAACCATCATTTTATTTAATCTACCCAATCCAAATAGCATTTGCCGCCACAGTTTTCAATTATTTTGTCTACACACACACTAAAAGCAATTAAACGGGCATAGCCTTGTTACGTAAATAATTTGAAGCGAGATGTGGCAATGGTGTTTTGATTTAACAAAATTAATACAAGCTTGGTCAGACGAAAATGAGACAGATAACCTTCCTTTCAGATATGTGAACTAAGTGTTTCCTAAAATACTCTCTCTGGATCACAACAAATAATAAAATGAATAAGTGGATGGGACAAAAAACAACATCAGGGTCTTCAATTTAAAAAAAAAACGTATTTATTAACATTAAATTGTGACTTGAGAGTCAGAAACCTAATTACCATAAAATGGTTCCCAAGACAAATAAAAGTGTTTTTCCACTTTAAAAAAAATTGCAATCATTTATTATTCCCTCTCCTCTGGCTCCCATCAAAAACATAAAGAGGGAATAAAAATTGATTGAAATTAATTTTATGTATATGAAACATTTTTGCATGATAAAGCAGCCTAGAAGTAAATCAATATTTTATATTACACAGACTAATTGAAATATTTTTTATAGTTAAATAACATGGCAATTACAAAGATTACATTATTACAATTGTTTTTAAAAATACTGCTGAGATAAACAAAATGATTCGAAAGTAAAATTTTAAAAAAGTAATGGCTGACAAATCAAAATGTATATTGTGATGTATTCAAATATATTACAACTATTTTATCAAACGACAAATACTTTGGATAGTAGTAAATTTCACTTCAAAGTTATTTTAAAATTTTATTTTTAAGGGATCAAAACTTAAACGAATCTCAGCTGTCTTAGTGATAACTTAGGAAACCATTACTGCACTCAAACCCTTGTCTCACACTTTGAATCAAAAACTCATGTTTCAATTACATTAAATATTTGTTAAAGAAGGAAAATTATTCAACTTTTTAAAAATATTTTTATGTAATTTTCAACTATTATTGTTAAAATGTAAATTGCCTATTTCATAGTTTTATTATGAAATGAATTTGATGACTCCACTGGATTTCAAATTTAAATATAAATGTTGTGTTTATAAATACTCGCTGAAGTATTCTAGTTTATATTAACTATTCATAACATTTAAATTGAAATTATATTATGTGTTGTTTTATAATCTACCTATATTTTTGAGTTGCCACAATTTTATAATCGATACTAAATACTGGAGAACATTTTGTGAATAATTTATATATCAACATCCACAGTCATATACTTAAAGAAATTTTAGTAACAGAACAAATTTTTAATGAAATGCAGTTTAGGTGCATATTTTAAAAAATTAAATAATTTTTTATCAACATAAAGTTACCGATTGGTAATGTAATTTTTTAAATAATTAATTTGAGTTCTTTTATTTAAATGCTAAGTCGGATATTTAATTAGTCTAATATTTGAAACATGCTATAATTAAAGAAAATATGCTTCCAAGTTTGGGGAAAAGGTTTCCATCTGTTTCAATTTAAGAAGACAATTCGCCAATCTATACGTCTTTTATTAAAGACTGGCAGTACCCCCCCCCCGCACTATCTTGCCCGTTGTATGGCATCTAATAAGAAAAATTAGCTTAGATTTAGCTTAATTTTTAAGACTTGAGTCTTGTCTCAACCAGATACGACTTGGGTATGTTACGCAACATCAAAAAAACAAACAAAAAATTTTAAAATTACCAAAAGTAGCTACCATACATTTTTTACAGTACACATTCAAAAATATTTAGAAAGTGACAAAGGTAAAAATATGATCTGTCCGTAGACAAAACAAAGGCGATCATTTCGAAGTTGAATTGCCTTCTTTTCGGTATAATGAGATTTGAATCGCTTACGTAAACACAGAAATGTATCGCATATGCAGACCACAGTTCTTGCTATTTGCACATGCGCATTTTGCAGCTTCCGCTCATGCGCTGATAAATTGAAATCGCAGTTATAAAGTCTACCCTTTTTATTTTGATAGGAATTCAATGTGATAAAACTTTCACCAATAAATGCTCTACAAAATGGTGCAAATATCTCCAATATCCGTTAACAATTTCTCAATTTTTTGTGGTTCAAACATACAGTCGCTTTCAGGAGACTTCCTTTATGCACTGAATAGTACTATGTACTGAATAGAATATCTGTTAAAAATTTTGATTTAGTGCCAAATAATAAGGAATTAGAAACTGAGCTCAAATAATTTTTTTAATGCTATACGGAAATGAAATTAAAATTTTATTTCGATCACTGTAAAGCTCTAACTACAAATAATTTCTTTAATTAAACACTATTATTTTTAAGGAAATTTATTTTAATTTATTTTAATTTATCTCGTATTTTGTTTAAAATTACATATTTTAAAACACTAACACTCACATTTTCCGACTGATCTTTGATGAAGATAATCAATCTGAGCTTATTTATATCAATCCCAAGTTTATTTCTTAGTTTTATTATACTCATAGGGAATACGAGTTTAAAAAGATATTTTTATCGACGCCTCAAATTTATTTTAAAACTTTTGGAACTTAGGACACTTTTCCTGTCTACTCCACTTTAATTACACCGTTGTTCCGCTGGAATTAAAGGCAAAAGACAACGATTAAAATTAGAATGAAATTTTTCAGTACAGACAAAACAAATTTTTTGTATGAAATGAGCTTCGAAGAATGTCAATAGAGTCATTTCAGTAAGAAGGGATCGCCACCAGATGTCTTCGTTCAGTCCGAATTAATGAGAAATTTTACCTTGACTAGAAAAATAAACAATTTTTAAAATCAGGGTAAAAGTGATATTGTGTTCCCCTTGCCACGCCAAGGATGCCAAGTCGCCAATAAAGATGGCGGACAAAGTAAACAAACACTTCTATGGGATAGTTACGGTTAAGACTTTTCGCAATATGATTATGATATTTTTTAATCTATAAGCATTGTTTTTTTTCAGGCCCGGTGCCTTCAACAGATGCCGGAGGCATCTGGGCAGAATTTTTAACCGGGGCACCGGGCAGAATTTTTTAACTTAAAGAAACATCCTACGGCTTCACTAGGCCCGGGAGCGGGAAACTAGTAGCTTCGCTAGCACATTGAACATAAGGAATATGAGGATAACATGAACAGTAATAATTGATAAAGACATAGATGCAAAAAGAATGGATTTAAAAGGAAAATTTAAAGAACGGGAAATGCGAATAATTCTATTGCAGGTGGTTTTTAAAGAAAGCAGACGACTTAAAGAAATGAATCAGACGATTTTGTGAAATCGTATACTGACAATTAAAATGAGTAAAGGAATAAATATTTTATATTCGCATTAAAAATATAATTGAAATTTCTTATTAACTATATAAAAAATCTTAATTATAATACAGATCAAAAATAAAATATTTGATATTATTTTATTATTTTTAATTTAACAGTTTTCAAAAAAGAGTTGAAGCTCATGTACAACTCAATCATTGGAGGAAGAAGTAAAAACATCATTAGGGTTACTACAACAGCTTTGTGTTGGGTTGCCATATTGGCGACAAACTCGGGGACACACTAATGACCATTTTAGCCGGATAATTATATAGAAAAAGAAGTATGGATTGTGTAGAACTGAAATTGATAAGTTCGGATGAACAATTAAGAAAATTATTAATTATCACAAAAAAAACATTTATTACATATGCTATAAAAATTTGTAACTATGATTTTTCCGTTAAATCTCCTTCAGTTTTAAAAATTTAGCTATACATAAAAATTAGTACAAAAAAAAGAAAATTTTTTAATATGCATATTTTTTGTACTGAAATTGCTAAACAAAATTTTCTGATGTTCCTGTTTCATTATTAAGGGATTGGCCGGAATTTCTTTGGTTTTTCGGCTTTTAATAAAAGTATTCACATTAAAAGAACATTGTTAGTTTTTTAAAGTAAATTTAGAAGAATTTCTATTTTGTTTCCCTTTCTCCAACTTTTACTACATTTAAGAACATAATCACTCTAATATGGCCTTGTAGATTAAAGAAACGACTCATAAAATAAATTTTTTTAAATTTTATAAATCTTAATTTAATTTCCACCAACTGATTTTTGTCTCAAATTTTTATTCCTAAACATTCAGATACCTCTATTCACTTTTACGCCATTTGATTATATCAGCTTTAATATTTATAAAATAGAGAAACTACCGAGTAAAAATGTTACTTTACTGCGAGCAGTTATGTAAAAGAAAATATAAAGAGTAAATTTTAAAAAATCCTTACAATTAAAGAAAAATCTCTCAGAAAATTATATCGCAAAAAATAAAGAATTAACTTCCGAATTATTATTACTCTTGAGATGTTGAGGAATAAAAAACTTCCATTAATTTTAAATTAAAAAAAATAATTAAAATTTTAAAATCGCCTCTACAGAATGAGCACATATTAAAGAACTATTCATGAAATTTGGCTGTTTATAAATAGGGTAAAAACTTTAAAAAATACTTGGAAATTAAATTAGAAATAAGCGTTTAGTAAGTACTCATCATATATCCAATGCAAGAAATACAAAAGCCTCAAGAGGTTAAAATGAAATGAAAATAAAAGTAAATAATCTAATAATAAACGATTAACAATTTTCCATTGGCATAGTCGTTATTTTTTTTCACAAAGCCATTTTTAGAATCATTTAACAAAATGACAATTATGTGGTTACAAATCAGTAAGCACGGCAATATAGATATTTCATAATACTATATTAAGTAAGTATAGTCATAAATATATTTTAAAGATGGATTCAGGCTTTATATATGTTATGGCTTTCGTTAAAAGTACAATAAAATATACATCAATTACTTATCAATGCTGCACCATTAATTTTTTTAAAAAAAAGTTTAATCATATTTTGATAGTAAGTACTTTTAAAAATTCTTAAGTTATAATTTCCTCAAGCAGTATGCATGATATTTCATATATTTTATACTATATTAAATTAGTAAAAACAAAGTTGACTCAAATAGATGAAAATTTCAATGCAATTTCTTTGGCTAAATTTCTATAGAAAACTCGGTTTCAAAATCCGTTGAATATAATTTTACTTTTATTTTCAAATAAGACTGCAAAATCACACTGATTAGCCGATATTTTGAGCGATTTTAAATAAAATTTTAAAATTTCTGTTCTGCCAGTTATATCGATTACAAAGTCACTGAAAGACAAAACACAAAAAATATATTGTTAAACGCATAATATTTAGAAGTATAAAAATAACAGCAATAATGCATCAAAGGAGCTCCATGCTGCAATGAAGACAAATTATTGATCCAATCTAATTTCGAAAAAAAAAAATTAAACTCAACACAAAAAACGCGATTCGATGAGGTTTAACACCAACTAATAGCAAACGCTAATCTGTATTTGGCTGAAAGGAAACGACTTCTGTAAATGTTGGTAGTCCCCTCATTGATCTGAAGCAGTGCAGTTCAACAGTAGAAATCTGGGTTCGAAAGTTGAAAGATTAAGGAAAGGATCCGTTACGAAAACTTCACCTTCACGAACACGAGACGGATAAGAAGTAATA
>JAOUZG010036693.1:0-18971 GCA_026289955.1 Argiope argentata
GCAAAAGGTTGAAAAGTTTCTTGGAATTGTTTTGATGCCATGCTCAGCTATTAATACTTCTCTGCATCATGCAAATAGCTGAGTGTAAGCAGCGTTCAGTTAACCCATTCACTGACATTTACAAGATACCTCGTAAGGAACTGCTGTAAATTTCTCTAGCAGTGAATGGGTTAAAATGTATTTCGTATTAGATGTTTTGTTTCTTACTTTCTCGTATATGAAATATAATATAAGATAAGAACAGAAAATTATAACTCAATATTTGGACGAATCTCTGCGTTACAGATCTGAATTCTAAAAACACATTTTTGAAATTAAGTCTATTAATATATTAACGTAATAATTTAGTTTAAGATCTTAACTCTAAATTTACAGATTTCTAATAAACTTCCCCCCCCCCCAAAAAAAAGTCCATTCATAAGAAGGCTGTAGACTTGATTGAGGATAAGTGAATATGATAGCTACAGAATGTAAAGAGACATATGGATAAAATTTGGTACCCAGATGTAGCAACTAATGTGTAGATCCATAGCAAATTTTTTACTAAATCTGTGTAATGAGTTTACCGTTTGTCGTTTCTTTTCGTTTATCGGGTCTTTTGCATGAACGAAAACGTGATAACTCAAAAACACTTTGACTTAGATAAATAAAATTTGGTATGGACCTTCGAATAAAAAAATGCAGATTTCTATTAAATTTTCAATAAAATCTATTCACAGGAAGGCTATCTGTCTGTTTGAGTTTCAAGTGAATACGGTAACTACAGCATGGAAAGAAAAGGATAAAGCTTTAAACCCAGATTTATCCTCTGATTGGTAATTGAGTATACAATTTTCAACCAAATCTGCTTAGCTAGTTTTTCGTTTCGTTTCTTGAAAGTTATTTTTAATGAATGTAAACACTACAACTCAAAAACTCTTTGAATTAGAATAGGGAGTTTAGTTTTTTATCAAATTTTTTGCAGAGTCTGTTAATGAATTATCTATTTCATGCATGTAAACGCGATAAATCTTAAAAAGCTTTAATTTATATTAATGAATATTACTTTCGGCGTCCTAGCACAGAGGTAGCGCGTCTTTCTCATGATCTGGGCTTCCTGGGTTCGAATTTTGGCCAGTGCATTGTTGTTCTATCTGTGGGGTGAGTGAATGTGCCTCCCTGTATGCAAGCGAATGTGATAATGTGTCATCTTCATATGAGCTAGAAGTCAGACTTCTGCCTTTAGGTGCTCAGGTGTAAGAAGAAGGTCTTCAGAAGCTACTGTACCCCTTCTTCCGTTGTAAAGTGGACATCATCAAATAAATATCACTATATAATCTTATTATTAGAGTTGTAGATATATTTCAAATATTGTTTCCTATGGTTGTAGAAAGGACGTACAAAATACATGTTTAATTTTTTTAACCATACTTGTACAAGATTATAAAACTCTCATGTGCATGATTTTGAGAATGAAATTCTGAGTATTTATGACATTTACATTCACAAGAATTTTGATTGGCGATAATCTTTTTTTTTCTAATCCAGACGTAATTTTTAAGAACAAACAACAGTTCCTATCTAAACATCTCTATTTTAAACAACAATAGAGCATTTCTAAAGTAAAACCATTGCCAGATAACAATAACGACATTTAAGCTAGCAAATCTTCAATTTTCCGCACCTCACCAGCCGGAGTGCGTTTGAAACTCGATACCTGATTTAATTATTTAGATATAACATGTGAAGCTTGTATCGCATCAGGCGGTAGATTATTTTAACATGTGCTTTAAATACTCCGAAGAATTGTTGTTAATGCAATAAAACCTCTTTAATCCGACTCATATTGAACCGTATCGGATTATACAGAGTTATTGGCCAAAAGAAAATTAAATAAGCATTTCTGAATGATACAGAGACAATTTTTTGTTGTTGTTATTGAGTTCACTCACAAGCTAACAACTGTCATACAGACAAACTGCCTGACCCTGAATGGATTTCTTTCGCATTTCGAGAAAAATTCACACGTTTGGTCTTAAGTCCATCAATCAAATTTTATCCTCTTAACACAAAAAGATAGGAGTTTAAATTAAGAGAACTCAAAGTTTCAGAGTTATTGTGTTAAAAGAAATCTCGAGTTTGATTGTTTGATTATCAAAATGCTTCCTCTTTAAAGATAAATTCTCTTAGCAATTATAATTACCTTAGTAGTTGTCTCATCTTTTGAGCAAAAATAGTTTCTCTATGAAGTCAGACATCAATTGCTTGAACATAAATTCTTTCTTTGAAATATCCTTTATCTATCTTGTTCATAATTTGAGCGGAATTTTATTTGGTCATTTGTATATTTTCAAAAAAAGAAAATCTTATCTTTTTTCATGAGCAGAAATACAGACAAATGTTACCACGCATAAAAAATATCCTTAACATTGGAACATCTAGTTGGTCTATATTTCAGATTTGACTCGGCTGTCTTGTCTTCACCTGGATTGATTCCAGATTGATTCTTGCATCACAGAATTTATAGGAAAAAGGACTTAAATAAAAATGAAAATGAAGATTCTTCACTCAATTGATTGCCCAAAGAAAAGTTTTTTTTCTATCATAATATTAATATTGTAAAATGCATAAACGTAAAAGTTTAATGAAACAGTATAATTGATTTGAAGTTCTTTAAAACAATAAAAAACATTGTTACAGTTTACAAAAGCATTGTTGTAGTTAGACAATAAAGGCATTGTTATAGTTACAGTTTTAAAACATTGCTATAACTCAAACTAATTTTTAAAATTTGTTAAAATTTTAAAAAATGCATCGGAATGAAAGTGGCATAACTTTTATTTATTTAAGGTGATTACCCTCCTCCTCGAGGGGGAACCTCGAAATGAGGATGAGATGGTAGTTGGATCTCATCACCCTGGTTGGTACAGGAAAAGGTAAGGGTCTGCCCGATGACAGAACGTACTTCCTTAGGGAAGGGTTGTACCGTAGCCGGTGATGGCCCTTATGACTCAACCACAGTTCCAGCTAGTGTTGTATTTGCAGAAGTCTGGCCATTCAGTATTTATTATCCGTGTGCCTTTGGGTGGGTCGGAGAGTCAGTGATATGACTCATTGAAGGTGGTTTATGTGATATTACGCTACTGACATATTAAGGAAAAGTTTAAAAATTTAATTAATTTAAATTAAATTCATAACTTTTATTTAAATTTTGATAAATCTTTTATTAGTAAGTGCCTACTACCTATAGAGTAATAACATATTATATTTGTTAGTTTTAGGTAAAAGGCATGTTTCTTCTTCTGCGCAAAGATTTTCACATTACAGAATTTACGAATAAAATGCCAGATTTAAAGCATCCTCCGGGTAAAACTTATACACCTAAAATAATAACAGATTTCCAAAGGACAGCATTCCAAAAAAAAAACCTACTCTTCGATAAAAAAAATCGACTTAAAACGTATAATATGAAATCGGTAGCAATAAATAACAGAATATAGAAATCAATTATCACGATTCGATTTAGATTTTTATTAAATAATAGTCCTTGAATGAAGTAACACAGAGAAAATATGACTTTAATTATTTCAGCCTTGTCACAAAACTGCGGAAATTGCACCCTTTTCTTACTTATTGGAAATAAAAAACAAGCAACAGTGCGTCATCTAAGTCAGAAATTATATTCTAGTAGTCATTCGAAGTGATTTTTAAAAAATACAGTGTTGGTTTGATATAAAATTACAAAACGCAACTGCCATAATTATATCTTTTATTTTCTTAGTAATATTAGCATTAAAAATGCAGGTGTTGGCAAATTTTATCTTTTAAAATAATTGCGTTTTGTAAAGTATAACTTTAGTAGTATAAATGTTAAAATATTGTTTCCGAGGAATAATTTGATAGCTCTTCCCACAGACATATATGCTTTAAATTTTATGTTTAAAAATAAATGGGCATCTCGCGACATTTTTTCTGGAAAAGCATATTAAAAATAAAAGGGGCACAAGGTTACTTCAAGGTCTTTCTCTCAATGACAATTAGAATTATGACAGCTGTTACATCTATGCATCATACTTAACTGAAATTATATATGTTTATTATCGCTAGTGACTTCCTAAAGGTACTAACAGTTAAATGAAATTGGGAATTACCTTAGTATCGAAGAAAACCAAAATGTGTCTTAAAATGATTATTTATGTTATTTTTAAGCATTGGCGATTCAAACGCCATGTCATTTTGCTCTGTCATCAATCAATAAACAAACATTATGAAATTGAATTGAAAAAGTAAAAATTTCCTGAATTAAAACTTATAAAAGATATATTGTATTTAAAGAGCACTGATGTCGCTATATCTAAACCCAAATGAACTTAACTAAATTATAAAAAACATAAGCCTGCGACCTGGAATAAGGGTATCGTGTCTTCCTCGTGATCTGGGTGTCCCGTGTTCGAGTCCCCGTTAGGGCATGGTTGTTCTTCTGTGTACTATCGATTAGGTGTGTGAAGATGCCCTCCTGTAAAAGGGGGTCGTGCAATCGAATGTGATGAGTGTGTAGCTAAGTCGTACTCTTGGCCTTAGTTGGCTCTTCTTCAAAAGCAAGAGAACGCTCATTTGGCTTAAAATCAATGACGGTTGTCAGAGCGCTTGTCCATGGCAAGTGACATTAATAACAACAGAAATAAGTATTAAATTGAATATCAAAATGCAGCCAAGGAGATAGAATTGATGAATCTGGATTGAAGATTTTTTCAAGGGCCACCCTGAGGAAGTGATTTAAATCAGGATATTTTTTTTCCGTAAGGGATCCAAAAAATTGACTCCACCTACTCTTGATGCAAAATCTCAATTTTTATGAAATTTCCGGTTATGAGGGGTCAATTTTTAGGACAAAATTCAGACACCTCACAGAAAAAATTCTATGTTTTGATTCCCTGCTTGAGGGTAATACTTGAAAGAAAGCAGTTTTCTAGTGCAGAGGTACCGAGTCTTCTTCGTGTTCTGTGAGTCCCGAATTCAAGTTCTGGTTTGGGCATGGTTGTTCTAATGTGTGCTACCTGTGAGATGTGTGACTGTGTCCCTCTGAAAAAGGGGTTGTGCAAGCAAATGTGGCGAGTGTGTACCTAAGTCGTTGTCTTAGTTGGTGCTACTTATAAAACAAGAGACTATTTTGGCTTAAATCTGCTGCTGTATCAGCGGGGGAGGGGGGCTTGTCCAGGCAAGTGTCACAAGCAACAACAATTTGAAAAAGTCTTCAGGTTGAATTCATCATTTCTTTTCTTTTTCTTTTTTTTTTGTTCCATATTCACGTTTAATATAATTTATTTCTAATTTGTTCTGTCATGTTCTTTTGTTTCATACTTCGAAAAAATCGTGCTTATTCGTTTTTCAGTTTTTTAAATACATCCACAAAATGTATCACAAATTATTGGTAGTTCTAATAATAAACTCAACTGGAAACATCAGAAAAATAAAAATTAACTACAACAAAATCGCAATGAATAAATCTCTTCTGATAATTAAATATATTGCCGCATATCTGTCTGTCTGATGCAGAACTGTTAAATTTGATACAAATTTTTGGAAACGAAAATATACATGTAAAAAATGCTTGTGATGTATTTTTAAGAAAATTTAATTACAATTTTAATTGATTAAAAATCAAGCTACATTCTGGCTTTTTTTTTCTTGATAATATTCAAAATATTCTACTCAAAATTAGTAGATTTTTAAATTGTTTTAAACCTTAAAAAATGTAATGATACCAATTTAATTGTCGCTCAAATTTTGCCTAAATCTTTGCAAATTTATTGTAATTTTGTTTTAATTTTATGAGATTTTAATGCTTTATCCGATATTTAAATGCTTGATTTTATGACAATGTTGAAAGTAACGGAAGAAAATTTTTATTTAATATTTATACAATTTACATGAAAGATAAGAAAGTAA
Organism: Argiope argentata; assembly: GCA_026289955.1. Taxonomy (NCBI): domain Eukaryota; kingdom Metazoa; phylum Arthropoda; class Arachnida; order Araneae; family Araneidae; genus Argiope; species Argiope argentata. The sequence continues at coordinate 5,929 of JAOUZG010036693.1, forward strand.
ATTTATTGCATCATGAAAATCTTAAAAAACTAAAAAGTTACGCTTTTAATGGCACAATAAAACATATCCCATTTTTAAGTATACATTCTTTATTATGTGGACTGACGTTTATGGATATAAAGTTTTTAAAAATTGAAAAATATTTAATAAAACACAATCAATATTCGTGCCGAATCACCAAAAAATAAATATTAATGAAATAAAATCCGATTCAATTAGATATCATTGGTTTTAATTGATATAAATGCTTTTTCTAAAGCAATTAATAGCAGGATTACTTTCAACAATTCTTAGTACTTTTAGGTACATAATTCTTTTTCCATTAACTTAGCAGGTTATATTGTATGGGCCATTTTCTTTAGGATTCATAGTTTTTAGCATAATATAATACAGTGAACTAGCAAAATTTTAATCTTGTCGAGTGTTATTATTATTCCAGTTTTATTTTCGACAACAATAAGTTTGAGAAAAAATTTTGCAGGACAAAAGTTTTAATGCATTAAAAACTTTTTAATAAAACTAAAAAGTGGTTTACAGTCACATCTATTAATTAATAAGTAATAAAATTTTGAAAATTATAGAATCCTCAGTTTATTTTACAAAACATATATGTAAAACCAAAAACGTTTCTGGGGCAAAAACAGTATTCTTGAAAGAAAATATTAAATTGTAACAAATTCTGAACATTAAATATTAAATGCGGTAGTAAATAAGGCGAGTGTGAGTCTTTGTTATTTTATAGCAACCCTTTATGATTACAGTCCCATTTGTGTTGTCCCGACTACCACAATTATCGATAGAGCAAAGCTAAAACTAATGTTGATATGGGTAATTAGAGAGGAATATTTTGGTTCGAAAGTGTTGCAATATGCGGAGTTACTGCGTACAGTAATTGCCCGTAAAAATGATGGGCAATTTTATTCTCACAAGTAAATACAAAATAAATAATTATAGAAAATTTACTAGGATCTACAAATTCTTTCTTTAAGAATTCAATATTTGTATGGCATTCTAAACACACTCAAAAATTTAGAATAGCTAAAGAAGGAATCCATTTCGAGATGGTTGACATTAAAAAAAATTTTAGCGGAAAATTGCAAAAAAATTATTTCGAATATGGAGTAGGCGAGTTTCCTCAAAATTGTTTTGAAATAATTTCTATATTTTGTATTTTCTCATGTTTTTTCTAAAGTATTGAAATAATTCTTAACTGTAACTCTAATAACTGTGTTTTTTCAAGTTTGGAAAATTCTAGCAGTCTCATCAATTGTACATAAAAATATGTAATACTGAATTCTGAATATAATGTATCCATTCGAGATTAGCGAGATTTGATTTTAGAGAATATAACCAAACGATTATCTACGATACTTAATCTACGTGATGGAATATAACAAAACGATTATATACGATACTTAATCTACGTGATAAAATATACCCAAACGATTATCTACGATACTTAATCTACCTAATAGAATGTAATTAAGCAATTATTTACGATACTAAACCTACAAAATTTTGAGACCTTTGAGTCAAATTTAACGGCTTTGGATTTGATTGAGGTGGTTGTATTTTTGATTTGATGGAGCATATCATTTAATAACTTAGACGTTCTAGTATATTACTTTTAAAAGCAATCTCATGGTCAACCGAATTTTTCTTTTTGGCCACATCTAACTCTCTGAATATTTTGAAATACTTACTATTATAAGAGAATAAAATATAATCTGCATTTTAGCCAAAATAAAACTAGTTATTTGTTTTCTTGCAATGCAAAATGAGCTAATAGTCTTACATATCATTTTTACTGTATTTCATATGTCAAAATAAAAGCCACTTTTTTTTTATCTTGAAGAAATCAATTACTGTTGGATTATACATTAAATCCACCATCATATGCAATAATTCGGATTAGGTTCTAACCTAAATAAGCCAAGATGAAAATAGTTATTTGAAAAATGGTTTCACTTGTATTTCTTTCATAATTACTCAGGAGTTTTGTATTTCAAATTCCATCCTGGTAAATAAGTGAAAAGGAAAAAGGAAAATAATAGTAATGCCAATTCGCCGGCTTTCTGGCACAGAAGTAGCGCGTCTTCCTCGTGTTCTGGGAGTCCCAGGTTCGAGTCCCGGTTCAGGCATGGTTGTTCTTCTGTGTTCGACCTGTGAGATGTGTGACTGTCCCCCCCTGTAAAAAAGGGCTGAACAAGCGTGTTTCATTCTCATATGAGCTAGAAAGATTTCAGCCCTCAGGTGCTCAGGGGTCCATACCCTCAGAAGCTACTGCACCCCTCTTTCCGTGGTAAAAAATGGACGCGACATCATCAATACCAATTCAAATAACTAAAATAAAGTTATTCAGAAATACTTTTTCATATTGGTTCACCTACCTGAAAGGGTGCAAGATCTTGAAGGTCAATGTTTGTACATTGAGCTAAAGATAGAAAATTCATGAGAAAATGTAAATGTCATAAGTTCTGTTAAATAAAAGATTAACTGAAATTGTACTATGAATTCTCAATTATAAAAAAAAAACACTAGACTAAATTGTAAACCATCATAGGAGGGGAAATAGCGACTGTAATTGGCGAAAAAAAAGCTATTATGGTTTGATTGGACGTTTTACAGCATTGCCCATGCTTCCCAGATCTTGCACCATCCGACAACTAATTAATCTTGTCAATAAAAATTTTCTATTGGATCAACGTTAGCGAAAAAAAATCGAGGATTATTTTACAAAGAGGAAATAATAAAACTTCTTGAGAAATGGAGGAAGATTATAGAGCAAGAAGTTCCTATATAATTAAAGAAAGAAACCTTAAACAACAAGTAATGAATTCATTTGCATCAAAAAAGTAAAGAGATTTTTGAGCATCCAATAAGAAGTTCAATTAATTTTTTCAAAACATGGCTATAATTAAAAATGTCAAGCTTCAAACTCTCTTTTCTCCAGTATTCTTTCAATCTCCTGACGCAATCTTTCAATATCTCATTATTTTAGCTTTTATATGAGCAGTATAACAATCAGCTCATACAATCTTTATACGAATACATGTATTATCTGATCAACATAAGCATATTAGTTAAACTTATCCATCCTTTCTATACACAACATATCGTCACAAAAAAAAAATTAAAATCATCTCATACCATCCAAAACCTTTGTAAATTAATCACTGTGGTCATAGGATTTTCAATAAATGCATAAATAGAAATAGTTTTGTAACCACCTATGAAAGGAATAATGCTGTAAATTATTTGAATATACAAACAGCAATAGAAAGGGGCATTATCCTACACCCATTTTAAATTTTGATTATAATATAGGTTATTTTTTATTTATAAGAACTAGAAGCAATCTTTGACTTCCAACGCCAAACCTATACTGACAAGTTTTGATCATATTCCGACAGTATATTAAAAATCAAGCTAGCGTCCTGGCATAGTGAATAGCACTTCTTACCAGCGATCTGGAAGTCACGGGTTAGAGTCACGGTTAGGACATGGTTGTTCTTCTGTGTACTATATGTGAAGTAGCCGAATTTCTGGCACAGAGGTAGCGCGTCTTCCTCGTGATCTGGGAGTCCTGGGTTCGAGTCCCGTTTCGGGCATGGCTGTTCTTCTGGGTGCTATCTGTGAGCTGAGTGAAAAAGGGGCTGTGCAAGCAAATGTTGTGAGTGTGTAGCTAAGCCGTACTCTTGGCCCTAGTTGGCGTTACATCCAAAACAAGAGACGCTTATTTCGGCTTAAATCCGCTGCTGTATCAACGGGGGGCTTGTCCATAGGCAAGTGCCATAAGTAACAACTACAACATATGTGAGGTGTATGAATGTGCCCACCAGTAAAAAGGAAATGCGCCAGTGAATGTGATGAGGGAATAGCTAAGTTGTAGTCTTGACCCTAGTTGGCGCTACTTCAAAAGGAGACGCTCTTACGGCTTAAAAATCACTCATGGGCCTCAGCGGGTGTTATCTATAAGTATTAAAAGAATAGACGGCTTTCTGGCACAAAAGGTAGCACGTCTTCCTCCTGTTTTGGGAGTCCCGGGTTCGGTCAAGGTTGTTCTTCTGTGTGTTATATGTGAGAGGTTTGACTATGCTTCCCTGCCAAAAGGGGAAGTGCAAGCGATTTTGATGAGTGTGTCATACTCTTGGTTCTAGTTAGCGCTACTTGAAACAAGAGGTGTTTCTTTCTGCTTAAAATCTGCTGCTGTATAAGTGGGGGGCTTGTCCATGGCAAGTGCCATCAGTAATATCAACATGAAAAGAATAACTGAAATTATCTCACAGTAACATTAGATTTGGAAAACAACCTACTCAACTGTTGAATAACCACCATAGCTACAGACATAGAGATACGAACCAACATTTTCAGTAAAAGCAGAAAGGTGATAATCACTGTGTTGTGTGTGTTTTTTTATTGATAATTGGAAAAAAACCGAGTACCATGGGGTTTACAGAAGTAAGTATATAACACATTTCAAGTGTTGACACACAGACAGAGAACAACCATGCCCGAACCGAGACTCGAACCCAGGATTCCCAGATCAAGGGAAGAAGATGCACTACCCATGCACCAGGACGTCGACACTTTGTGGGTTTGACCTTGAAAATCTTCATATATTATCGATTCAGCATTTATTTACCATTTCCATGTTACTTCAAACGTAAAAGTTGGCATCTGTGACAAAAAGTAATTGATTATATTTATTAAAAAAACAAGATTTTTTTTTACTAATAAACTGATTTTGATTTTTAATTTGACTAATTTGATAAAATTTTGATAAAATTTTTAACAAAGGTTCAAAGAAATCTTCGAGTACGTTGTTTTGCAGGACCATTAAACCCGCTAAAAGTTAACACATTTCTATCATTAACGAAAGGGGAATACATCACCCTTCAATCATTTGAAAAGTGATTAAGATTGAAATTACTTTTGGAATATGCATTTCGAGATTGTAATTACTCATTCTCTGTTATTAGGTAGAATTTACTGCAACTTCCTTGTGAATAATGTTGATATAACGAACAGATGATATAGTCATCCTTATTTAACCTGACAGCTGAATATCATTACTTATGAGTGACGAATTGATAATGGCTTCACTAAATATTCGACAAAAAATATGGTTGTAAAACTATATTTCAATCAAAACAAACTTATAAAAGCCTCATTACTAAGAAAATATATATGTTCTTATATTAGAAATCATTCATAATGGCCTATTTACTATAGATTTGCTACGCGTGTTTACGAAAAGAGAAATTTACATTTTCTGTCTTTAGATACGGTTGTATCGATTTAGCTGAATTTTCACGTATTTTTATCCAAGGAAGCAAATAGCATGCTACTGTCTCGTGTAAAAGTTTCAGGAAAACATTAAAGCAGAAATAATGGATATAACAAGCTTTAGTAATATTTACATTATGCTTTATACATAATATTTTTAAAAAAACAGTCATCTTGTGGAATAATCAATAATTTATCACGCTATAAAACAATTTGATGGGAAAAAAAGAAAAAATTATTGTTTGCCAATAGCCGTTGAAATCATAAAATATTAATATTTCCGTTAATGAAAGTTGTTCAATGTCTAAGCTCAATCAGTTTTTGATTGCAGTAATATCTCCCTTGTTTATTATTTCTTTGAATTCATTCATCTTTTGATGATTATCTTTTTTGCTGAAGCTTCATTCATAAAGATATCAATTTGCATACATTATTGAGTATAAAAATCATGGAAATCGTGTATGTTTTGTTCAGAACAGTACAATACTTCCAATATAATTGGTATAAATAAATAGAAATAAAAGTGAATATGTCTAAAGGAACATGATTTTTAAGATTATTAGATATTTAAATTCTACCGTCTTAATATTATTTTCTAAAGAGAATAGATTCCATTAAAAGGTAATTGACATAAAGCAAGAGGATTAAAATTTGAATTATGGTTTTTCGTGTTTTGAAATTTGCGAAAAAGTGACATAATTTATTTGATGTCGATGGATAAATAAAATAATAGAAAACTGGTATCTTTAAAAATGAAATTAAATAAAACTATTTTAGTTACAGTGTAATGAAATTTGCATAATAAATTTTTAAGGAGGTTATCTAATGTGAAATTATTGCATATATAATAAAATGATAAGTATTTCAATTAGTAACTAAAATATAATTAAAATTATGGGGTTATAAATTGGTTAAGTAAAAAGTCATAATTAGTGTAACATTTATTTATTACAGGTTACATTACACACAGACAATTTACATACAAAAGTTAGGATATAATTTTAAGATACAATACAAGAGCATGCATTAAAACTTGAACCTCACTTGATCTGAACTTAATCAAAACGCTACAAGGGTTCAGAGGGCGTTATCTTTGACGTCATCGTAATCTATAATAGTTGTTAGTGGCTACAAAATAATAATATTCTGAAAAAAAATAATAAAATGGCGAAACCTTCGTAATCTATATATACGGAACAAGAATATACTTGGATCAGGCCGTGTAAAAGTGGTAGTATTTGTGTGTTAATATGTGTTAATTCATCTATACATACTATAAAATGAAATCTGAAAAGTTCTGTATGTTGAAGCCACAAAAACTCGAGAAATAATTAACAGATATCGGAGATATTTATACCATTTTGTAGTGCATATATTGGTGAAGGTTTTAGTACATTTAAATTTTATCAAAATAAAAAGGTTTTATAATTGCGATTTTAATTTTTCCCCATGCTCGAAAACCTCAAACTGCGCATGTGTAAATAGAAAGAGCTGTGGTATGCATTTGCGATACATTTCGATGCTTACGTCTGGTTTTAAACAGCGATTCAAATCTCATTATACCGAAAAGAAGGAAATTCAACCTCGAAATGATCGTCTGTGTTTTGTCTACGGACGTATCATATTTTTACCTTTGCAACAGTCTAAATATTTTTGAATGTGTGCTATAAAATTTGTTTTGTAGCTGTTTTTGATAAATATATATTTTTTGTAGCTGTTTTTGATAATATATTTTTTTGATAAATATATTTTTTTTCTAAATATATTTTTATGTTTGATGTTGCGTAACATGCCCATGTCACATCGGATGTAGGCTAGAGTATGTATAAAATAATTTTTCTTCTTGGATCTTAGGCCACAGGCAATGTTTTGCAGGTACTGCTAATTGGATATATATCTGCTAATCTAATTTGTGAATAAATTAGATGCAATACCCTTTGAACAAAACTTTTCATTAAGTCTGACTTCTTATCAATATATAATTCTTACGACTCGTCAGGTATTTTATTAATTGACTCCTTCTTGGCAGCTTTTCGTAACCATAACAAAGTAAACGCGGCTTGCATTTTCACCAGAAAAAGCGAGTGGCTTTTTAACAAGTCCGAAATAATGCCAGGAATTTAATTTTGTTGACAAGATCGGATCAGTTCTTCGGGATTATACTTCATTCGATCATCGGAATGAAAACTGACGCCATTTTGTTGCCTGGTGAACTTAAAATTGAATTTCACTAAAAATGGTACCTGGAAATATAATCATGTAAACTGAACAACAAATAACACAAATGTCTGCTGTCTTCGAGGATTAAAAATTAACCTATCCAAGATAAATAATAAGGTTTGAATCTTCGAAAAAGAAATGTCGAGAATCAGATTTCTTCCTTCTTCAAGACAATTCGAAAGATAGGTTGAAGTGAAGATTAGTGTATCCACCGAGTTTGTCACCAATATGGCAACCCAATATAACGATCTTCTAGCAACCCTAATGCTGTTTTGTTTACTACTTTTAACAATGGTTGAGTTGTAAAGGAACTACCACTACTTGATGAAAAATGTTAATTTAAAATAATAAAAAAAATACCGATTAAAGGTTTTAATTTTGTTCTTTATTATGATTAAAAGTTTTTTACAACTATTACGACACTGAAATTTTATTTTTAAAAACAACATGAGCAGAAAATCTTTATTCTTTTGCAATTTTTAATTGTCAATATGCGCTTTAAAAAATCATCCGAATTCATATTTTACGAAATCGTTTGCATTCTTAATTTAAAAGTCGGATGCAATTAAATTCTTCGCAGTTCTGTTAATTCTTTTTTTGCTCTAACGGTTGGTTTCCTTGATAATTTGTTATGTCGGTAAATGTGCAAGAATTGAACGGAAGACAATATTTCGAACCTGTAGAATGGATAAAGGGTGAGTGGAATTTATATATTTTGCAATTGATGAAGTTAGGAAAGTATGCTTGTTTGAAATTTTTTATGGAGAAAGGTTTGATTGCTTCTTCCACTATTCTTTATCTTCTTTTAATTATGTACTGTTTCTGTTATCCGCTCAGCCCTTATGTTCAATGCGCTAGCGAAGCTACTAGGCTCTCGTTTCTAGAGAAGGTTGTAAAAGGTTTTTTTAAAGTTAAAAAACTCTATCCGATGCCTTCTATAGATGCCGAAGACATCGTATGCTCTAACTTTCGCTCTGAACCCAACTGACCGGTGCAGCCGTTCTGAAAAAACAAATATAAATAGTAAAAAAATATAATAAGTAAAAAAAATCAATTTATATTATGGAAAACGGTAACCGTAACTATTCCACAGAAGGGTTTGTTTACTTTGTCCGTCATCTTTATTGGCGACTTCGTATCCTTGGCGCAGCAAGGGGCACTCTAAACTTCACTTTAACTGAAAGATGTACAGTTTTAATGGAATCAGAAATGCAATATATTTATCATTAATGAACCTAAAATTATTATGTTCACGCTTCATTTTTGTTTTGATAAACATGTGGGAAGATCTAGCCAATCACCGGAAAGAATTTTGCAAAAACAAGAGTATCAGAATATATCGTTATTCAATGGGTAAGTAATGATTTCTTTTTTCGTTTAAGTAATTAATTTTCTATTGTGTTAATTAGTTAATAAAATGCAGTATCTTGCTCCTGAGTAGCATCATTCAGTATGGATTCTAAGCATACATTCCTAAAAGTATATAGCTATATTATCACTGAGAAAATACTGAAAAGCTGCCAAAAAACAGCAAAACACGCCCACAGTGCTCGATTTTGTGTTAGATTATCTTGCGTAGGTCGTAAGTAGGTCGATATCGGTTGATCTGGAATGCAGACGTTTGTATCCATCTTTTATTAGAAATATGAAACGTTAACTGACGAAATATTATACTAACTAATGGTTAATTAATGTCGAGCTGAAATTAAGTTGATGTGTATTCGTCTTTTATTAATACAATTTAAAATAAATTTATATGATTCATTTATATATAATTTTTGAACAATTTCTTTTCCTACCATTAATATTATAATTTCTTATTTTAAAAGGAAGATAATAAACTTAACAAGCTCCCGAGAGTAACCTACAATCAGCGGAGGTGGTCTCCTCGTAGCTTTCATGCATGTCCTTTAATAAAAATCCTACTCCCCTTCTTTCCAATAAAATTGTAATTCTTGTGTAAGCCTCAAATAGATTGCACGGTACTTGCAGTATTGGTGAACGATAATTACGAACTATAGATCTTAGGCGTGAATCTAGCATTTTTACTGAATCTATTGCGAGAAAATATATTTTGAACGCTTTTTAACCTGACGATTGGCCCAAAATTACAATGCATTCACAAGATAACATTGATTTAAGCTATAGGGTTCATGAGTTGTTGCGTTAATATGCACACGAATATATAGATTGGCAGACTAACAGCAATCATCTGATGGAATTCCATCTGCCTAACTCTTTGCATTATGTAATTATCGAGTTAACTTGAACTCAAACAACAAGACTTCCATTAAATGTATTTCGTTTTTGTACTGTTTTTTGATAGAAATCTACAAATACGGTTGTAATATCTATACCAAATTTCAGCCACTTAGCTGATTTGATTCAAAATTTAATAAGAATATTTTCGGACCAAATTTAATCTACCTAGTTCTTTACATTTTATAACTATCGGGCTCATATATACTCGAACAACGAGACAAAAAGATTCCCCTTACATGTATTTCGTTCCAAACTTGATAGAAATCTGCAAATATGGCCGTAATTTCTAATACCAAATGTCAGCCATTTAGCACATTTGATTCAAAATTTAATAGGATATATTGTTGGAAAAAATTCAATCGATATAGTTCTTTGCATTTTATAACTATCTGGTCTCATGTGTATTCGAACAATGAATCAAACAGATTTGCCTTAAATGTATTTCGTTCCAAATTTCTGTAGAAATTTAGAAATATGGTCGTAATTACTTATACCAAATTTCAGCCATCTGGTACAAGGCTTTTTTGACAGAAATAATGTTACAGACTCAAATAATGTCAAAAGTTCTGTTTTTTGAACTGAGATATGTCTGAAATGTGAAGATTCATTAAATTCTCGATATCTTTTTTACATTACAACATTTCAACCAACAGAACTCGGCGAAACTGAGAAGAAATTTGATTCATGTCATATAATCCTAGACATAATTTGATAATACAAACTTTTGCCCAAAATTTCTTTCATTTAAGAAAAATTATAAGCTTATCGCAACTAGTTACGAAACTAATTCAAATACAGAATGTCAAAACAAGCTTAAAACCATTCTTTTGAAGAGAAAAACATCATTAAAAAATTCTGATCTTATGTTATGCAACTTAATTAGTTTCTAGAGCGTACTTTTTTATTTTTTTGTTTTATCAGCTGAAAAATTATTCGTTAAATCATGAAAACGAAAGTGAAATAGGAAAGAAAATAATTCCTATATTAATTCGAATTTTGGTTTCCCCTATTCAAAATATTTTTGAACAACTCTGTTGACACTAAATTCGATTCACTGAGTTAAAAAATGTTTTTTTTAAGTTCGTTATACTCAGAATTTTTTAGTATAAAATTCCTTTTAGAAGTATATCAAATTCTATGGAATTAAACTTTTTTTTCATCTTTAATAAGTTTGAGTTTTGTGTATTGAAGAAACCAAAGAGGCGAAAAAGATTTTACCAAAACATATGTAAGCTGGATGTATTCAAAAACTCATTTTCAATTTCTTGATCTTAAAACATGAAAAAACTATTTAATAAGAAGAATAGTATGAAAACGAAAAAATATAATGGAAATGTATGCGTAAAAGACTGATTTTTTTTAGCCTCCCAACTGCGTATCCTTCGATTTTTAAAGGTTGGCAAGAATCCATTTTCTATGGCATCTCGCCTTTTTCACAGTTTAATATGTTTATTTTTACGATCACAGATTTTTATTATATCATATTAATGTCGTGTAACATATGGTATCACTTTGTTCGGAAAATATTTGAACTTATTTTCAAACATTACATCTAAATAGTGATTTTAAAAAATTACGCAATCAGAGAGTTAAAAATTTTAAACTGAAGGCTAAATCTTTTCATGCTTTTTTTCAACATGAATTTCATTAAAAAGATGAAATTTATGAGAAAAAAATAGATTTTATGAGTATTTATTATGTATTTGTTTATATAAATTTAGTGTGTATTTTGTTCCATATGGGATTTGATATTAAACAAATGCATGATCGTTAGATTTGATGATATCCATGATTCAGAGTAAAGACTCGGAAATAATGAATATCCATAAATCAGTATAAAGACTCAGAAATGATGAATATCCATGGTTCAGAGTAAACACTCAGAAATAATGAATATCCATTTCGGAGTCGAAAACCACATATTTGAAGTTACGTTTGTAGAATATTCTGCACACGATCACTCAAATTATATGAAGTCGTCTTTATTCCGACTTGTTTGAATGATTTTGTTATGTGAATACAATAAGTTAATAACAGAAATAGCTTCAATGAAGAAATTTCGGTTAAAGTGGTCATTAGTGTTCTCCGGAGTTTGCCGCCAATATGGTAACCATTAAACACAACACTCTTACAGTAACCTTAATGATGTTTTGTTTACTTCTTCCTACAGTGGTTGAGTTGTGGATGAGCTTCAACTCTTTTAAATAAATTTCCTATAAATAAAATTTCCAATTAAATCCATTCTTTTTGCATCTTTGTCTTTCTCAATTATTTATTGTTTACTGTTTCTGTTATCCACACAGTCCTTTTCAATGTGCTAGCGAAGGTACTAGTTTCCCTCTCCCCTGGCTAACGAAGCCGTAGGATGTTTTTTTAAGTTAAAAAATTCTGCCCTGTGCCTTCAACAGATGCCTTCGGTATCTTGAAGGCATCGGGTCTGAAAAAAAAAGAATGGTTATCGGTAAAAAAAAATCCTAATTATATTGCGAAAAGTGGTAACCGTAACTATCCCATAGAAGTGTTTGTTTACTTTGTCCGCCATCTTAATTAGTGACTTGCATCCTTGGCGCGGCAAGGGGCACACTAAACGTAACTTTTATCGAAATTTCTATTTCTGTCTCTGCATCAAAATTGTAGATTTTCCCACCGAAACAGTACAAAAAGAGAAAAAAATTGTGAGCGTCAATAAAAATGATCCCTTAATTGTTATGAATATCCATACTTCAAATTTTCTGTGTGGAAACCACATATTTGAAGTTATGTTTGTATGACCGTTTATCTTTCTACAAACGATTACTCAAATTATACGATTATCGTCTTAATTCCGACTTATTTGAATGATTTTGTTATGTGAATACAATAACTCAACAACAGAAAGAGCTTGATTGGAGAAAATTCTTTTGTGGTCTACGCATTAAAATTGTAGATTTTCCACCGAAGCAGAACACAAAGAGAAAAAATTGTGAGTGTCAATAAAAATGATCCCTTAATTGCTATGAATATCCATGCTTCAAATTTTTCAGTGCAAAAACCACATATTTGAAGTTATGTTTGCATGGCTGTTTCTTTCTACACACGATTACTAAAATTATATGGAATCAGCTTGATTTCGATTTGTCTAAGTGTCTTTGACGTACAAACAGGATAATTAAATAATAGAAAGCGCTTAACTGAAGAAATTTTATATGTGATCTTCATGTCGAAATTGTAGATTTATATCAAATGTTGGTTGGTTGGTTAGTTGGGAATTTTTTTTCGGGGGGGGGGGGGGG
>JAOUZG010036700.1:0-14022 GCA_026289955.1 Argiope argentata
CCGGTTTAAACTTATTAATGACTTAAATTAATTAAGATAAATAATAATCACTTAAAATGATAATGTTGTCACATGATTAACTTGAAATTTACGATAAAAGATTTCATTTCCTTTTTTTTAATATTTATGTAATTTAGGACACTGATAAATTAAGAAAATATATATAAAGTTTTTTGAACCTGGAAATGAAAGTTTAAAAAAATTATCATTATATAGAAACCAATAGAGAAGTCTCGTGACTGTTTTAAATTACTTAATGCTTAAATTATTTAAGACAAATGATGATTTAAAAAATAATAATGTTCTCACATGATAACTTGAAATTAGCGTTCATAGATTTCGTTTTGTTTGAAATAGCTAATTTGAATTTTTGAATTCGATTCCTTGTTCTTAAATAGACCGGAAGCTATTGACGGACGGACATAGAGATAAATAAAAATAATTTCAAAATCATTTTTTTTCAAACTCAAAGAGATCTGAATCGTGGAGATTCATCAACATTTCCTGGATGAATATTTCGGCGATGACAAAATTCTGTCTTTAAGAAAACCCGTTATGTACAAAGGACGACAATTTAAAAGAGATTTTTAGATTTAATTTGTTTCCTTGTGGTCATTGCGTCCTCGTTAAAGAATATAAATTATTTTAAATTAGTATAAGTTAAATAACGCAGGAAACATTTCTTTCCCTTTATTTCACAATCGTAAAATAGTAAGAATAATACATTTAAACGAAACAAATCAAAACTATTTTTAATAAAACGTGACAGTTTCCTTGCAATAAAATACTAAATTCACTTTAAAATAAGCGAATGCCACTGTGTTTTTCAAATATCAGCTATATTATCAAAGAAATCATAGCTCATGAAACAAAATAATTGTAAATCTCTCACTAATGATGTTTGGAAATTTCGAATTTTTTTAACTATAGAAAGTTTTGGATCGTTTTAAGAGTTGCATTCAATTAGTTTGCTTAATTAACTGAAGTCAGTAATTCGCTGACTCGAATGAGAGCATATTAAACTATGTCATGATATATTTCATCAATTTGTACTTCCTTGCATTGTTTCTTTTCATCTACTCCATTTATTGTTGAATAAATTTTGCAGTAAATTCGAGTCGTGTTTATTAAACAGAGCGTATTAAAGCTACTTTGCTGTTTTACATTCTAAGACTTTTGTTGTAAATGTTGCCTTTACATTTCAAGACATTTGTTTTCTATGATTGGAATTGAAAAATATTGAGCAAAACGTACATTTGATTATTTAATGAAATTCACTGGAAAATAATTGGAATGTGTTTTTTATTACAAACCAAAGAGTTTCATTAAATCGTGTTTCCTGATATTATTCTTTTACTGCTCTATTTGTGGTGAAACGAACTTCGTGTTAAATGTTGTCCAATAAAAACTAAATAACCTTATTGCATCATCTGTAGTAACATGATAAAACAATTATGTAATAGTTACCCAAAGACATCTTGAATCATAGACACTGCAACAAAATGACCGGAAATTTACCAATCAAACAAATATATTAAAGAATAGGCGAAAACCTAAGACTATTGGTCAAATTTTCTCGAATTTAAAGAAATAAATAAAGCAAATAAATGTAATAAAAGATTAAAATTGAAATCTGCTAAGCATATTTCAATCTATCATGTCAGAACATCATTTCTTGAATGGCCAAGCAGCATTTACTTGTGCAAGTTAAATTATATTTTTTATTCATTTTAATTGTTTCATTGAATGAGTCATTTTAGTATCGCAAACGATCCAAAAAATATTGTCTCGCATTGATTGTTTAAAAAGATATCCCATTTTCTATTTATTTCATATCATATAACTATGGGCTCAAAATGACATTTTTCAAGGTTTTATTTGCTGTAGTCATTAACTTATTTTTTTTTAGCCTGAGCTTTTGTAAATGCAATGGCAACATGTTATTAAAAGCTGATTTTTTTTAAATGTCCGTGCAGATAATAATTTTTTTACTTTTTTGCCAACGGATTTTCGTTGATGTCCTAAACCTCATCCCAAAAGCAACATCATGTTTTGACATAATATTGATTTAAAAAAAACCGAAATAAATTTAAAATTAGAAGAATAAAACCATAATTAACTAAGAAAAAGAGGAAAATATAGAAAAGATGATAAATAATGCATTTATTTCAACCATTTATATGTTCTCGAATAATTCATCAGCATTGATGATATAAGAGTGATTAGATTCTATAAAGAATAATAGTTTGGGAGAATTATTATTTTTAAAATTTTATAATTGAATTTAGTTAAGAGTTTTTAATACCTAGTACTTATTAATAATTAAATAATAACCAGGACAATCTAAGGTGTTGAAATGCAGAATTGCAAAATGAAATGAAAATAATATTTAGTCTTTTGAATTTTTAGTAAAAATTTGATTAAAAAAATTAATGCTACATTTACTTAAAATTTACTATTCCATTGCTTTGTAACCATATGGCATATACAGAAGCAGGTTTAATTTTGCATAGAAAACTACTTTTACTTATAATTTTTTTGAACTTCGAGGCTTTGGGTAAAAAACAAGCGAGGAGAACGGGGTGAATCTTAAACAAAATTCAAGAAATAAATAAGGAGTTAAAAGTTAAAAGTTCAATAAATAATGCTGGAATATTTAAGAAACATAAATAAAATAATAAACATAAATTAAAATAATTTATTTTTCTACTTGAGGGATTCATCTGCTATACCATGTTCAGAAATTACTGCTCTACAAAATGCATTATAATTTTAAGAAGCAAATTTCAAAAAATGTATATCTATTTAATCTTTTCTTATTTAAATTGGAATTTCCAGCTAATTTATAAAATGATATAATTTGAAACATAATTAATTTTCTAATTTTCGTTTTAATTTAACCCATAGTAAATTCACTCTAAAATTTTCTCTTATTTCCTGATCCAATTCCACCTTTTTTTATTTAATTAATTTTGCCACCGCTTTAGAAAAATGCTGTCTCAAAAGATTCTCACGCTCCAAATGGAGGGATAAAAATCCTTAATGTTTGAGACATTCTTTTAAATATACCTATATTCCCTTTTCCTAAATATACACGTGTAAAAAGAATCCTTTGGGAAAACCATTGAAGGGAAAATTTCGATCTCTTTTGATCTTCTGTTCTTGTGTTGCAACATAGACTGACAAATTTCTGACCACTTATTCTTTGTACATAATATGCCTTCCGTGATGGAATAAACCGAAGTTTTTAAAAAAATCAAAAGTGTCTACTCGACCATGTAATGCGGAATTATGGTTACATGCATATAAAATGGTCAGACCAAAGGCAGCTATCTGGGGGATGTGGCAGATGCTATGCAATGGGGCAAAAAGAAATTTAAGAAATATTTTAAAGAAAAGATTATATTCCAAACTAGCAGAAGACGAAGTTATAAAAAACAAAGAACAGAAATTTCGGTGTTATTTTTATAACCCCGTAATTGATATTGTTATTGTACAAAGGAAAGATAGATTTAAAAGTATACCAAATATTATTTCTGATTTCAAATGAAAAACTGATATAAAAACTTTAAAAAACATAAATAAAAGAAATTTTCCAAAAACTTTTTAAAGTTTTATAACAAAGATGTAAATGAAAGCCTAATCTAGGAAATTTGTTTGCTATGGGATTTGATTTTAAATGAAAGAGATATAAATAACACAAAAGCATATTGAAATACATACTAAATAGTAATTGTAACGAGCTATGTTAAAACTTTTCTTTACGTTGCTTTCCAGTTACTATAATAAGTGATGACAGCTCTTTCAGCAATTTAAAATTAATAAAGAGTTATCTTCGATCAAGCATTTATTCAGAACGTTTGATTGCCCTTGTTATATTAAGCATAAAAAATGCAAGAAATTTGTATTTTTCTGAAGTAATTCATAATTGATGTATTATCAAAAACAAAATCATGCTTTAAATAAACATGCATTAACAATTTGTTTTCATGCTCGTATTGTTTTATTACTGCACAAAAAATAACGGCCCAGATGACATTTTGCAACCAGGCTCCCTTCACAGAGAAGACTGGCTCTGGTTGAGACCTTTAATTCAAATATAACTTAACTTTCAACGTTATTTTCAGGGATAATTCAAGAATCAGAAAGGGCTCTCTCTCAGATAATTTACAATTTTCTATCATTTTCTGCGTGTATCAAAACCCACTATGTAACATTCACTTTTACTTAATTTTTAATAAAAATTAATTATATTTTTATTCATTTTAATCGTTTTATTGAATGAGTCACTTTGAAATTAATCACTGGTATAAAAACTTTGGAAAAATATGAATTAGGGAAACGTTCCAAAAACTTTGTAAAGTTTCATAATAAAGATGTAAATGAAAGCCCAATCCTTGAAATTTGTTTGCTACGTGATTTGATTTTGAATTTAAATAATTTAACAGGTGTTGTGATAAAGAGATGTAAATAACGCACAAGACATATTGCAATACATACTAAATAATAATTATAATGAGTTATTAAAAATTAATTCCAATTAATCAATATTATATCGTCTGTTAATTCGTGCATAAGTAAAATACAGAGCATTTCATTCAAATTCATAATAAATATTGAATTAATACATTCTTTAAATGCCACATAAATATTCCAATCCAAGAGATGTAGTCTCTTTAGTTACAATGAACCCGAAACAAATGAAATTGTGTTTGCCAACCGATTTCATAACTGGGCGAAACTGATAAAAGCAGGTGTCATCGTTCTGAACTTCCGCCTTTGCAGGAGAAGGTGATTTGGATGGTAACAACAGAATCCCGAACAACATGCTTTTTCAAGATCAAGCGAAAGACACGTTCGAAACCAGTATTTTCACTTCTTGGTGTCACTAGTTGATCGTCATGCTTGATGGCCTATTTATTTCTATGAGAGGGCTCTCTCTGTCTTGCATTGTTGTTGCAATGAAAGTTTAAAAAGTAATTCGAAAATTCTTTTTCGGTTCCAACTCTGTGGTTTTCGAATTCTAGTAATTGGTGCATGAAATCGCTTTCCCCGATAGCTTTTGGGTTGTCACGATTTTTTTCTCCCTTTCCAGTTAAAGTTTTTAATTCCCGTTTCCGTCATTTTACGTTTAGGGAGAAATAATTACGTAATAAATATCTGGAACTAATGTATTTAGGTTGAGTATTAGCAAAAATTGAGTATTACAAAGATTCAGATGTGAATATATAATAATGGCCTTGATCCTTTTGTTTTTAATTTATTATTTCATGAAATAAAAAAACTAACTGTATTTGCTAGCTGATTTTTTAATAAATTTGTCATATCACAGAACGATTTACATTGTATTGTCGTCAATAGTTGCAAAATATTAACTTTGGGCACAAATTTCGCATTTTTAATGAAACTACCGTGTCATTCTTGGCGAGTGATTTGGCGAGTAATCTTTCCATTAGTTAGTATTAAATAGTACCCAAAAACGAAAGTTGTGTTTTAGAATTATTTTTCTCAACCTATTGATAAGAAAATTTGACACAAAATTACACTTGTTCTCACAAAAACCAACACCAAATTTGATGTATTTAAGTCACTAAATTTTTGAAATATTTACACGTTTCTGGAAGTATAGATTGACAGACAATAAACTTGCAGCTGTATTGGGTTCAAAATGTTGTCACCAAATTTTATCTGTCTAACATTCTTGGTTTTGTAGTTATCGTGTTAACTTAAATCCGAACAGCCAGAGATAGAATTTCTCTAATTGGATTTTCCTCAAAATTCGATAGAAATCTACCAATTTAATCTGAATACCTCATACCAAATTTCATACGTCTAGCTCAAATTGTTTGTGAGTTATCTTTACCACAGATTGCCGGGTATTTTTGAAAATTGTATTTTTTGAATTCAGGGAGGTCTAATTTATTGGTCGGAACGCGAAGGTAAAAAATAAAATGTAGAAATTAATCAAAATCTTGAATTTCTCTGAATCTTCGAATTTTTTGACGATTACTTGCTCTATACTTTTATTACTTACTTGCTCTATACTTCTGTTGCTTACTTGCTCTATATCTCTATTAATTGCTAGCTTTATATCTCTATTAACTACTTGCTCTATATTTCTATTACTTACTTGCTCCATACTTCTATTACTTACTTGCTCCGTACTTCTATTACTTACTTGCTCCATAATTCTATTACTTACTTGCTTACTTGCTCTTGCTCTATGCTCTTGCTTGCTTACTTGCTCTATATCTCTATTAATTGCTAGCTTTATATCTCTATTAACTACTTGCTCTATATTTCTATTACTTACTTGCTCCATACTTCTGTTGCTTACTTGCTCTATATCTCTATTAACTACTTGCTCTATATTTCTATTACTTACTTGCTCCATACTTCTATTACTTACTTGCTCCGTACTTCTATTGCTTACTTGCTCTATACTTCTATTGCTTACTTTCTCTATACTTCTTTTACTTAATTGCTCTATACCTCTATATTAGAAAGTAAAAAAGCACTTTTTATATCTCTTTAAAATTCAAAGGTTATATTTTCAGTAATGATAATTTTATTTGCATACGATTGTTTTTTCCTTTCGTAATTTCTGAAACATATTTTAAATGTATTTATTGCAACGGTTTTTGTTTTTTGAGTTACTGGGTTTATACTGATACGTGCGAGACGATAGTAAGCAGATGTCGTTTGCACTTTAATTATTTCTTTATATATAAAAAAACTGATGAATTACCTTTAAATTTTATCTCTTTCTTTAATAAATTAGAGGTGTAAAATCTCCGTTAGAACCTTCTTCTATTTAATCAATATTTTTACACCATTTTTAAAATTGCAGCATGACATGGACCAAATATATGGAAAATTCAACATTGATGGAATTTCTTATGACTAAATAAATCCTTCAGGAATTTTCTCCAAATATTCTTCTTGAATTATAGCATTTACATGTTTCTGAAAGTGCAGTTCTACAGAGAGTCAACCTGGAGTTGAATTTCGCTCAAAATTTGTTAGGTGTCTACATTAAAGATGTTAAATCTGCGTGATGAATTTTATTTAATCTAACTCCCTCCGTTTTGTAATTATCGTGTTAACTTATATTCGAGAACCGAACAGATAGACTTCTAATGAACAGATTCCACTCAAAATTTATTAGAACCCAGCAAATTTTGTGTAAGAAACGTCTTACACAATGGCCAGCTATTTTTGTTACAGGCGTACAGAAGGACATACATTTTACAAAAAAAAAAAAAAACTTCTCGAACTCAGGGAGAACTAACGCGGATATTCGTCAAAATTTTGAATTCGAGTTTTTTGACGATTGCTATACTTTCTCTATATTACATATACGAGGAATTAAAATTAATCCGAACTAAATTCGATTCTACACATGCGCCCTGCGAAATTATTTTACTAAGCTTAGATACTATACCATACTATACTTAGAAATTATTAATAATGTATTATTGTAATATGTCAAAAATTAAGAATTCAAGCAATATTATTTTAAATATTTCAATTGCTCTCATGAAAACGAAACTAAAATTATTGGCTTCACCTTTTTTATTATTCTTTTGAAATATGTTAATTGACCTTTTATTTTTCAAAATCATCATGCTAAATATTTGTTGGAGGAAGTAGCTCTTTTTTAAAGACTTTTTCAATAGGAACTTCTTTATTTTGTTTCGTACTTATAAAGAGGGAATTTCGATGTCGATTTTCCACTAGTTCCTGGCATAACTGAGACCTTAAATTTTGTGCCTTAGTGTAAATTAAATGGTAGTTAGATATTTTAAATAATGGAGCTAAAATTTCGGCTAATCACTTCAATTTAATTGAGTTTTAGTGTCTTATACGCGAAATATACAAATAGAAAGTATTGTTATCGGCAAAAGATTAGATATTTGAGGAATCTTCTCATTCTAGACCTTCCTACTTCCAAAAACGCAGTTTTGAAAATTATGGTCATTTCCATAAACATGATGATCTAAAAAAACTGTATTGAGCTAAACAACTGCATTTTGGAATGCCATCTTTACACTAAATCAGTAGATTTCTACCCAATTTTGTCAATATTAGTTTTCAAAAGAACTACGTTTGTCTATCTGTCTAAAAATGAAGGAAAATAATTATTATAAAAAGTGAAAAGATACATGAGCAACATCTCCTACACTTTGAGTTAGAATCGGAGATATCATTTTTTTTTTTTGAAAATCCGCCAATGGTTTGACTTTTTGTGCATTTGTATCATGTAAATGGTATAGCTCAAATAGATAAATAAAATTTAACATGCGATTTTGATAGAAAATTGGAATTTTGTATATCAAATTAAGATTTTAATAGCTTAAAAATGGCCTCAAAAGCAAGTATTCGATTTTCGTCAAAACCGAATACTTTATATACTCATAAAAAAACATATTATATAAATGGGTATGACTGAAAGAAAAAATCTGAGCCTTCATAGTGATCACCACCTAACGAAAGGTCACGAATTTTTATTTGGAAAGGAAAGGAAAAACATCTTTATTAGGGAATATGTGAAAGAGATTCGAGGAAATGATGGGATTCTTCCAAGATCTCGAAAGAAGACACTCTGATCTCTCGCGTTATTAATGTTTTAATTAGTGTACTTAATTATCTACATGTTGTCATTCATGTTCACTGAAAATTCATAAATCAGTTAAAAAATCATGCATAATCTGCCTGTACGAAGATAACGGTAAGCGCTAAATAATTGAAATTTTACAAGGAAAAGCATTGATCTTTTATCACTTCAAGTATGTCTAATTTTTTTTTGTTGTTTCCGGTATCCTACTGGAGGAGACCTATCCATCATCGTTTTACTCCAATTTGTGATGAAATTCTATCAAGATCTGAATGGAGAAATTCTGTATCTCTGATTTGCGATCTCATTATCATTACAGTTTTACTCAATGTATTTATTTATCAGCGTCTGTTGCTATTCACACGTCGATAAATCAGACAACATATATACAATCTATTCTAGCCCTTGAATGATAAGCATTAGAGAATAGAAATATGGCAAAAATAAAAATCCTTTAAAACGACTTTGATTTGAGCCTGACTAAGGTAGGGATACATAGGGTAGCTCCCCCTGGTTCCTACATTGGAGGGGGGGCCTCAAATCGAATAGTAAGTTATTTACATATCATTATCTCTCATTATTCTTAATTAACCTATCGCATGGGCACAAAGAATTTATTCTTCGTAAATCGATGGCTTTCTAGAGCGGAATTCAGCTAAATTTTTGACCTCCGAAGAAGTTTCTGCCCCGGGCCCCAATTAGGTTAGTCGGGCCCTGAATTCAATTACGACCTTCATAAAACCTTAATTGTCTTACGAAAGTCGCTATTGGATTCCAAACCATTTCGCTTATGCCTTATATATATTATACGTTATTCCAATATGTTATTATAGAAGACGAATCCATTTTTATGGTATTATTAGCGCCAATCTTTTTATGGTAACTTGTAGTGAGCGAATTCCTTTAGGATCTAGAATACAGAAATTCTAATTCTTCGAATCGAAAGTATTCGAGGTAGCAAAAAAGAAGTTGTCACGCAAGAAATTGATGATGACATACTTTTGGAATTGCATACTTTCACTGATTCACGCTGAGAGGGGGGGGTGCTGTCAAGAGGGCAAATTTCGAGGGGCCTAGGGAAGGGTCTATCCATTTCTAACAAGGAAGTAGAGGGGAAATTGGGAGATTTGAGGATATGTGGTGGGGGTGGGGGATAATTCTGTAATCCCTTTGCCTCGGGCATGATTTGGTTCGCAAAGACAGTTCGATTTTGAAAAAAACCATAACTGAAGGACGATTCAGATAATCTTATAAGGAAAACAAGGGATGGACATCAAGTTCTGGAATGACCTTGTCAGACCACATGTTATGCACATCATAACTCAAAAAAGTGGCCAATGAGATAGAAATTCATACAGACCATCTGAGAAGAAATCTTCGTATAGTGCCCGCCAAGCATTCTCGGAACTCTATCGGTCTGTACAATTGAAACTTTATATGCATTTACAGATGACAATGGATATAGGCAAAAAATTATACAATTACTACTTCATGGACTTTAACAGCTTCTATTCATAAAATCTAAATATGATATATGTGGGATAGTGAGCAAAAAATTATTGTTGTTGTTGCTTGTGGGATTTGCCATGGACATGCTCTTTGAGATAGTAAGCTCAATCAGAGTCTCTTGTTTTGAAGTAGCGCCAACTAGGGCCAAGAGTACGACTTTTTCTACTCACTCATCACATTCACTTGCACAGCCCCTACTTATAGGGGGAGGGGGGCACATTCACACACTTTACCTATACAACATAGAAGAACAGTCATGTCCGAACCAGAATTCAAGCCCAAGAAGACCAGATCACGAGATTTAGTGATATTTTCAAAGAATCAAAGATACTCTTTGACAAAATGTGTCATCTGTAATTTTCACCATGAACGAACTGGGTTTATTGTGCATTACTTTTTAATCAAATTCTGTATAAAATAATTTTTTATTCTATTCGTTCATGGGCTCGTTGCCACACTATGCATTGAAACATGGATATGCATGGCCATGAATATCAAACTATATTCATTTTTCTCTAATTATCAGAGCTATGATAAGTAAAAAACACAATGGAAATTAATATATAAATTTAATTGACATCAATACGTGTGTGTTTTATAATTCCTTGTTAATCTTCTTTCAAAATAATTTCCTAGTGACTCCCACTGCGGCTTCAGCGTAACTTTAACTTCCGAATCGCGAGAGATATTCTTTTTCCCTAATTGAACCAAAAAGGTGATGGGATTTTTTTTGAAACTATATGAGCTGACAATAATTTCTCATAGATTATTTTTCTAGTTTTTTAAATACTTGATTAGTTCTCTATACTGCTATATTCATGGCTGTGACATAGAACAGACAAATATTTGACTATTATCATGTCAGAGCATGATGTTGTTTTTGGGATGTAGTTTTTGGCTTCAACAAAAAATATGTTGGCGAAAAATAAAAATTTTATTATCTGCACGAGCCTCTCAAAAAATTAGCTTTTAATAACACATTGCAATCGCACGAAAGCTCTGATTAAAAAAATAAGTTAATGACTATAGCAGATAAAACCTAGGAAAATGTCATTTTCTTCAAGTGTTTATATGAAATGAAATAAATAGGAAATGGGATATTTTTTTAACAATAAATGCGAGATAAAGTTTTTTGGGATCGTTTGCAATGCTAAAGTGACTCATTCAATGAAACGATTAAAATGAATAAAAATATAATTTAACTTGCACTAGCGCGTGATGCTTGGCCATTCAAGAAATGATGTTTTGACATGATACATTGAAATATGCATAGCAGATGTCATTTCAATCATTTTTAAATTGTTTTCGAATTTTCAATCTTGAGATCTATTTTTTCAGAAATTTCGTACAATATAAAATTCATGGAAAGGGAGTTGAAATTTAAATTAATTAAATTAAAGTCTGAAAATATTTATATAATATATTGTTGTTGAAAGTGTATTTTTCTCAAGAATTTAGAATTTCTACACGCTAGGGAATAAAGTGAGAAATGGTGTCAAAATTACATCGTTTTAGTTATAAAAATACTGATATTAAAAAGAGTGCTCCAAAATTAATGCAATATTTGAAATTGGCATTATTTATTTGTTCAAATAAATGTT
Source organism: Argiope argentata (assembly GCA_026289955.1). Classification (NCBI taxonomy): domain Eukaryota; kingdom Metazoa; phylum Arthropoda; class Arachnida; order Araneae; family Araneidae; genus Argiope; species Argiope argentata. The sequence continues at coordinate 11,728 of JAOUZG010036700.1, forward strand.
GACAAACTTTTAAAAAACACCATTTGACAGTTGATGGTTTAGGGGTAGTAAAAATAAAGCGTTTATAACATGGTGTTAACGCAAGATTTGAATTAAATAGAAAACACAGGATTTTTTCCTTTAAATTGTTGTACTTTTATTGAATTTTTAAGTACACAGGATAGGGTTATGCACGAAATAACATATAGAGCAATTGACCTCCACGGCTTTCTAGTACTCTTTTGTCGAAATTTTCTATGACCATCTTGCATAAATGTGGCTAAATTTTATTGATGCAGCGTTGAATTTCCTTCTTCAATGTACTCGTACTTGTGGGCTTGTTGGCATAGACTTTTGCCTTAAAGTAATCCCATGAAAAGAAATCGAATGTTGTTAAAACTCACGATTTAGGGAGCAAATTCACACGTTTTTTTAATTGAGACCGAACAGGCTTTTGCTATTTTTGAAATGTTGTTCAATGGTGAAAATTCGTTTTTGTCGTGAAACGCTTTATTTTTACTAACCCTAAACTACCACCTGTCAAATGGGTTTTTAATGGGGTTGCCAATACTTTATTGTACAAATGGTGATATATTCGAATCTTGCACTAATTGGAACTCCCTTTACAATTAAAAAGTAATACGAAATTTTTCCTTTTATTTAAAAATTTCAAATCATTTTGATAGAATATACATTTCTGTAAGCATATCAATTGTTAATCCCATCAATAAACGTAAAAAATGAAAAATGAAAAAAAAAAAAAACATTTTTAGCAATTAATCCGGGTATTATAAATACGAATTATTCGTGTTTCACTTATCAGTACATGACATTAATCTTTATTTTATTGCTTTATGTTAATGTTTATGACTTTTAAATGCATAATCTTTGATATAAACGATAAAGCAATGAGAGGCATTTCAAGGCATTAGATTAAGATCAACTGAATAATATTCGATGACATAAAATCAGTCAACGTAATCAGAATGAAGGTCAGGGAAATTCAGGAATGTCAATTAAACGAGCAAAAGATGTTTACGGTAGTGAGTTCTGTTTTGTTTATGACTGCCATTTGAAAATCGATAAGGAAATATTATTAAATTTATAAACAAAATTGCAATCATAATTCAGGATATCCAAATAAAATGGTGTACATAAATTAAAGATTTTTTTTTAAAGATGAAGTGGAAGAATTAAAGAAAAAAATTAATTTTCTTCCATATTTTTTCAGTTTTTTTTTTGTTGTTGTTGTTAGAATAGCTTTCACATTCATTAAAACTTTATTTGGGCAATATCAATATTATATAAATTTTTTATGCTAAATAAACAAAGAAAAATAGGTACTTATATAGGTACTAAGGTACAAAAGGCACAAATGTCGCCAATTTTGAACCAAACGCGAGCAGAGTCACCAAGCGAATAAGAAAACAGTCAACGGAATTCTACATTATTCGGCGAGTTTTCACCAATTTTCTTTTGGTGAAATTCTACTTTATTTGGCGGTTTTTTGTTTGCGCTTTTGTTTTCGGAAAATTACCGAAAAATAAATTATCGTAATCGTCCTTCAATTCGAAAATTCAAGATTTTGATGCAAATCCAAGTTTAAAACCTCCCTAAGAATAACAAGTTCTTAGAATTTTATATTTGTTTGTGAGAACGATAATTCAAAAAAAAAAATTAAGATAAATTGATGAAATTTGGTATGTAATCTTTGCACTAAATTGGCATATTTCTGTCAAATTTATCTGTCTTTAGAAATATAAGAATATCTTATAAAATATATATCTGGCTATAGATTATTATGTATAAAATCTGGAGCAGATACTTATATCTGGCTCCAGAATATATTATGAAAATTATTTATGTAATAACTAATATATTAATAATTTTATATTATATATAAATGTAATGATATCTCTTAATTTTATTTGTCTTCATTAATTTCCTAATTTTTATCTTAATTAAACCATTTTAAAATGTTCTCTTATTTCCTGATCTAACTCCCACTTTTTTATTTAACGCACATGCTCTGTAAACTACTGATATGAGCAGGTTCTCATGCTCAGAGTGAAGGGATAATAATCCCTAATGCGTGCAGTATTCTTTTAACAATGCCTAAATTTCCCTTTCAAAGTCTACACGTGCCAAAGAAATCCCTATCAAAATCTGATTGTAAAATCATTGAAGGGAAATATGTTGGGCTCCTCTGCTCTGGTATCGTGCTGCAGACTGACATCAAAAGATTATTCTATGCTGACACGCAATTGCATGTGTGTGTGTGTGTGTGTGTGTGTGTGTGTGTGTGTGTGTGTGTGT